>PVIC010021957.1:0-28091 GCA_004025085.1 Thryonomys swinderianus
CTATTCCACTGGTCCTCGGGTCTGTTACTTTGCCAGTACCATGCAGTTTTTATCACGGCAGCTTTATAGTAGAGTTTTAAATTGGGAATTGTAATACCCCCTGCCATGTTGTGGTTGCTTAGAATTGCTTTTGCTATTCTAGGTTTCTTGTGGTTCCAGATGAATTTTTGTATTATTTTCTCTAGCTCTGTGAAGTATAGCATTGGAATTTCAATTGGAATTACATTGAATCTGTATAGTAGTTATGGGAGTATAGCCATTTTGACAATGTTGGTTCTCCCTACCCAGGAACAAGAGCTATCTTTCCACTTTCAGATTTCCTTTTCTTTCTCGTTTTTCAGAGTCCTATAGTTTTCAGAGTAGAGGTCTTTCAGCTTACTATGTAGCCCAGGCAAGCCTCAAACTCAGCAATCCTCCTGCTTCTGCCTCTTAAGTGCTGGGATTACAAGCGTGAGCCACAGCAATCTGCATTGTGGGGTGTGGTACTGATTGCTGGTGGGTGTGAGTCACCAGACCTAATATCATATCATTGTATGTGGTTACTGGGATCGAACCAGGGACCTTGTGCTTACTAGGCAGGCAGCGGAACCACTAAGCTAAATCTCTGGCCCTCAGTGAAGATTCTTTTTGATTATTACTTGGTCTATTTTGCTAGACTTGTCTATAATGTGTAGCAACTGCCTATTTAAAAGTATCTGAGTCTTCAAAGATAGTTTTCTTGTTAGCAAGTCACAATTTGCTCCTCTAATCAAATGCTTAGGCTCAACAATCCTGCTTCATATATGCATTCAAAAAGTAGTAAATTACATCTCAGCCCTCGGAATTACAAACCTCTCAGTTCTGAGTGTGGCTCAGTGAGATTTTGCTGCATTTCTTGACAATGAAAAACATGGATCAGGGTCCAAATTAAACAAGTGAAAAGGATCACAGGTGCTCAGAACTGGAACAAAGCTGTGGAGACCAAACTCACAGAACTCAACTGATTCTGCAGGTGTTAAGCAAAGAAAAAAAGAGATGCACTCACGATTTAATACAAAATGCTGAGGGAAAATGCACAACCTGAAGTTGATGCCAGCCCTGCCCCCTTCTTGGTCCTCCACTTTTGGAACTATTGTAGGGGTGTCCTGACTGGGGGCAGCTCCAGGGAAGGGTGAGAGGGAGCCAGGACATCTGAGATAATCTGGCCTCTCCAGAAATTCACCACAGTCTTGGTCAATGAGCTTAGGAATTTGGTTGTTTACAGTACTGTACTGAGGATTGAACCCAGGGTGTTTGCACAGAGCTACAACCTTGCTTTTTTTTTTTTTGAGATAGAGTCTTACTAAATTGTTAAATTGCTCAGATTGGGATGAACCTTTCAATCTTTTGACTTTAGTTCATCAAATGCTGAGATTACAAGTGTCTGCTGCTACTAATAGCAACTGTTGACATTTATATTCAAAGTTAAAATATATGGGGCCAGAGATTTAGCTCGGTGGTACCACTCCTGCTTTACAAGCACAAGATTCTGAGTTTGATGCCTCATATCCCTCCCCAAAAAACCCACCATAAAATAAATGTATACTTTCAGTTTACATTTCTGAAATAAAATGATGTATTCTACTTAGGGCATTTGTTGGGCAATGACTTTCCTCAACTCCAAGGCCAGGTACAGGACAGAGTGCAGGGTGCAGAAGAGGTCATTTCTAGGACACAGGCACTGTGCCATTTTTTAAAATATGTAGCTTTTTCCCTTTTAATGAGATAAAATAATTCAGCACAGAAGGAAAGTGTAAAAATCTCCAATTGCTCACTGGACCAATAACAAAGGTTAGGTAGACTTTTCAGATAATTCCTGTTCAAAACCAGGAAACAGAAAGGAAACAAAAAAAATGGTAAATGCTTTCTCTCCTGTGACATAATCTTCTCAAGTAAAACTAGACATTTTTGGTCAGAAGGCCACTTGGTTTTGAAGACATGAAGCAGTTCAGAATTTGCTAATGACTCATCCTTGGCCCTTCTCTCCATGTGTCAGGAAGGACTCTTGTCAGTGAGGGATAATGAGCAGCTAAGAGAGGCCCTACGTACACAGGGAGGAACTAGCCACCCATGTATCAAGATTTCAGGAAGAAGCAGGTTTGGGATTTCCCATCCCTTGGCCCTGAAAGTGTGGAATTCCCATCCTGTAGTCAGTCCCCCATGTGAAGGTTCAGTTTAGCATATTTCCAGAAGTTTCTCCAAACCCTAAGAGCCCCTTTTTAGATGTCCACGAGATTCACTTGTTGTTGTTGTTGTTGTTGTTGTTGTTGTTGTTGTTTTCTGAGACAGGGTCTCGCTTTGTAATTCAGGCTGGCCCTGAGCTCATTATGTAGTGCAGGCAAGCTTTGAACTCAGCAGTCCTCCTGCCTCTGCCTCCTAAATGCCGGCACTGTGTTGTGTGGTACTGATTTTTGTTGGGCATGAGTCACATGCCTGGTATTGTATGTGGTTACCAGGGATTGAACCAGAGACCTTGAGCTTGCTAGGCAGGTGCCAGAACCACTGAGCTAAATCTCCAGCCCTGGGATTCACTTCTTAAAGTCAACTCCAGAAATATAAGACCTTCCTGTATCTCCCAGATCTGCTCAGCACTACCTGAAATTTGAGTTTAACTTCCTTAAGGAATAACTAGATCTCTATTGATTTGAAAGAGAGGAAGAAAGAAAGAAAGAAAGAAAGAAAGAAAGAAAGAAAGAAAGAAAGAAAGAAAGAAAGAAAGAAAGAAAGAAAGAAAGAAAGAAAGAAAGAAAGAAAGAAAGAAAGAAAGAAAGAAAGAAAGAAAGAAAGAAAGAAAGAAAGAAAGAAAGAAAGAGAGAAGAAACTGGCAATCATTTCCCTGAGTTTTGTTCTCTGTTAAAATGATCTTCCTGCTCTGTTTGACCTGTGTCTGTTACTATAGAATACTTACTGATAAAAGAAGAAAGCATTATTTCTTTCTTCTGCTCCCAGATGGACTTTAAACCAAGCAGTGGGTTCTAGGTATGTTTAAGTGGTGCCTGACCTGCCCTTCCATTCAGACTCCAGCCAGCACCTTTCATGTACTTTCTCTTTGCAAAAGGAGCAATTTTGATTCATTGAGGGGTGAAATTCTGAATACTAGGGACTAAAAGGACTTCTGTTTAGACAGTCTTACTTTTCTTCAGCTCTAGTCCTATTTGTGTCACTCAACAATAACGTACTGTTCAGAGAAAGCTGTGTCTGCCAAAAATATTGGGCCTTGAGAATTGATTCAAAGGCCAGGTTTCTCAGAAACCTATCCTACAGTTAAAAGATCCACAGTCTTACTAAAGTTACAGCATACAAAATACTAGGACAAATAGTATCAGGCAACTCCTTGCTTCCAAGTCACTAAGGCAAAAATACTGGTCTTAGGAGAAGGAAAAAACCTTTCACCAGAGGAAGAAATTGGATGGCACACAGTTAAATACATTTTCAGGAACCTGGACCTATTATTCTGTTTTTAGCAAACAAGAGAGTATGGAAATCATCCAACTTGCCTGTATTTCCTTATCTTTTGCCCATTTTCTGTTTGGCAGGTGTGGTTGGCCAGTTTACCTCCTGACCTTTCCTTTGTACATGCTCCATTAAAAACAGGATTTGGTATGTGTACTCTGGGCTAGCAGAAATGCCAGGAATCTACCTGAAATAAGGTTAATGTAAAAAGTAGTATTCAAGGGCCAGAGATTTAGCTCAGTTTTTCGGGCGCCTGCCTCGCAAGCGCAAGGTCCTGAGTTTGATCCCCGGTAACCACATACAATGCTGGGTGTGGTGACTCACACCCACCAGCCATGAATACCACATACCACAGTGCTGGGCATGGTGGTTCACGCCTGTAATCCCAGCACTCGGGAGGCAGAGGCGGAGGATTGCTGAGTTCGAGGCTTGCCTGGGCTACATAGTGAGCTCAGGGCCAGCCTGAACTACAAAGCGAGACCCTGTCTCAAAAAAAAAAAAAAAAGTAGTACTCAAATGTCCCAAAAGCATGAACAGAATACAGAGTCACTAATGGAGTAGGTCATTTGTCTCTAAGGGGCCAAGGACCAGGAAGACTCTGGAACATTCAAAGGGGAGTCGGAGCCCTTTCCCTTTAGCCCCAGAGCCAAATCAGAAGCTATGAACACGCTGTGTAGAGCAGAAAGGTAAGAATGTACTGAGAACATTGGGTTTCTGAGCTATTAGGAAAGATAGAATGACCTCATCTGGGAACTTAGAGGGAATAGGCAAAATAATCAATAAAAAAGAAAGAAAAATTCAAATTGATATTAACTCCTGACTTGACCAGATTAGACCAAATGTCCAAATTTATGTCTGTCCCTCAGAAAAATATTCATAATTTTTAGAGTAGATTTTGAGATTGGAGCATAATTCCAGTAATTTTAAAATACTAACAAAATAAACCAAAACACTATGACATAAATGTCTAAATCAATCAATCAATCAAACTTCTGGGTTTGTAGTTATAAAGACCTAAGAAATAATGCTTCAAACACTTGATCTAATAATTTTCCATTTTTGCAGAGCAAAACGTAAGTCCTTAAGAGAAGAACCATGAAGAAGAGATTATAGTCAAATTCCATTTCTGGCTAATCTGTTAATGAAATATACACAGGTGCACACACACACACACACACACAAAGTGCAATACTGTCTCCTGATTACTGACACATAACTAAACACAGCTCCCACCAATGTATTCATAGCATGGTTATGATACTTCTACTTTCATTTTAAAATAACTTCAAAGTGAAAACTTTGGGCAGGGCTAAAAGAAGTCTGAGTTAGTGGCTCCTCGTTGCCCAAGAAACGACCAAGTCATGCTTAAAGACAGTCCTAGCATGAGCTAGGCTAAGGAACTGCTTGTATCTAGGCCAAAATTCTTACCCTTCAGATTCTCACATTTGCAACTTGTAGCTGATAACAGAAGGAAATGTTTAGTGCTGCTACACTGAGACCATCACAATATAGTGGAGTTGGTTACTTACAATCTGTAGCATCTAACATGTCCAAATGCTTTGGGAACCAAATCTAATCTAATCTACCAGGGACAAATCCTATAGCAAAGTGGTGTTCATCTTGGGCTCCAGAATCACCCTGACTTAAACCTGGTTCATTCTCACTAACTCTGAGTCCTTCTGTGAGTAGTTTAAACTGTCTGAACCTCATGTTACTTCTCTATTTAGCAGGACTGACCACAATGGCAAATCATAAAGTATTTTTGTTTTGTTTTTTTCTGTGCGTGAGAATAAAGTGAAGTAATATGCACATATTTCTTGGCACAGTGCTTGACGTGTAGGAGGCACTCCATAGTTTGGCACACATAACCATGAGAAATTTAGAAGAAACAGAAAAAGACAAAAAAGTAAAAAATTCTGTTGATCATGGGATATAGCTTAGCATAAATGAACATGTATGTCAGCCCTTTTTTGTTTGCTTATTTGTGTTTGATTTCAATAGTCTAACTTTCATCAATAACCCAGGGGTTCCCAGGTTCCATCATGGCTTGGCCTCTGAGTATGACAGGTTCAAATTCAAGTCTGACCCATGAGCGATAGGAAAAAATGACTATGGCTAGTAAGAGCACTTCCAAATCATTGAATTTTTTTTTTTTTTAGATGGTGGTCTCGCTTTGTAGTTCAGGGCGTTCCTGAGCTTACTATGTAGCTCGGGGCAAGCCTCCAACTCAGCAATCCTCCTGCCTCTGCCTCACGAGTGCTGGGGTGGTAGGCTTGAGCCACCAAACCCAGCATTTGTGGTATGTGATACTGATTGCTAGTGGGCATGAGCCACCACACCCAGTCCTGTTGTATGTGGTTATTGGTGTTCAAACCAGGGACCTTGTGTTAGCTAGGCAGGCGCCAGAACCACTGAGCTAAATCTCTGGCCCACTCACTGCATTTTTCACTCATTTAAACCAGACTTTCTGATCTCAAAACCACTAATTCATTTTGTCGTGTTTGTTCTTTTTTAAAGTAGATAATAGTTTTTAGAGCAGCTGTAGGTTCACAACAAGATTGAAAATACAGAGATTCCCCACATTCCAGCATCGTCCCTCACCAAAATCCCCCACCAGAATAGTTCATGTGTTATACCTGCTGACCTCTATACTGTCACATTTTATCACCCAGAGTCCACAGTTTATATGAGGGCTTTGCTTGGTGTCATATATAAGTTTGACAAAATGTTCAACGGCACGCGTCCACCACTACAAAATCACACAGAATAGTTCCACTGCCCTAAAATTCCTGTCTCAGAGCTGAGTCCTGTGTGTATGGCTTCTTCCCTGGGAGCCTTCACACACAATTATCCACTCTGTTTCTCATGGGCTTCAGGCTGTTCTATGGGCGATTATCTGCCACATGCTTTCTTACTACCTGTCCAAAGAGAGCAGGCAAAAAATAAAACCAAAACAACAACAACACAAAAACAAAGAGAATGGGAAAAGAATTCTTCTTCTAAAATTGTTGATGGTTTTCAATCACCAGAAGCCAATAACTCTCTCCTGGACCTAAGAAAGAGCAGCTAATCTGCCTTTGAGATATATGTGTGTGTGTGTGTGTGTGTGTGTGTGTGTGTGTGTGTGTGTGTGTGTGCATATATATATATATATGTATATATACTTGTATATTTCACATATACACATCATAGGTCTAACCCAGATTTCTTCCCACCTCAACCCAAACACAAACTAATAAAGTCAAAGCAACTAACAGCACAGGCTCACACCTGCATGAGCCAAATTAAGATCCAGCATGAGGTAACTCTCTCTGGGGAGCACAGTCTCACTTCTCAAGCACTTGTGAATCACACATAAGTGCCCACTGATTCCACTTATCACACCAGATGGCAATGCTTTTCACTGATTGATTGAGATCCGTCACGTTGATGCTTGCTGGACACCTAGTCAAAGGCTGGTCTTAGCCTGTACTTGTCAAGCTATGATATGGGCTTGTGAAGCTAACAAGACAGGCTTGTCCAGCTGCGGGGTTTGCTCAGCATCAGATGTTTTCTTTTTGATTCAAGGTGCATGGGAAAAAAAAGTGAAAAATAATAAAAAACGCAAATGACAATGTTTTACAATAAATATGGCCTATCCTTCTGGACCTATAAGAGAAATTATTTCATCCAATATGTTTAAGCTAGTTGCAAACTAGCTGGGGATACCAAGCAATCTCCACCTAGACTGGTGCTACCAGTTAGAACCCAAGGAGATCCCTATAAGAGGAGGCAGAGCCTGCAGCTCACTCCGCCCCGGAAGTAGAAGAAAAAATACAGGATTGGCCAGTGATAGGCAGGGCAGGTTATGTAATCAGAGCAGAGTAAAAGTGCACACTGGGAAGGAAAGCACAGGCTTCAAGAATGAGGTGTATTAGGATCTGGGCTGGGGTGTTCATGCGGTCTTGGGAGGATCATACAGGGACCTGGAGTGTGGATTCCTGGTTGTCTGTCAGGTACCCGTGAGTGGGATAGCTCTGAATATAGTTTGTTTGCTTGTGTTTGAACTTTAGAGATGTAATATTCAAATAATAATGCTTGAGGGTGGAAATCTTGGAATTAATGACTATAGACTATTTTATGAAAAGAAAAACATAGGACCAATTTATAGGCTTATTGTACTTTTTAAGACACTTAGGAACGTAGGAGTAAGTAGGTTCATAAGGAAAAAATGGCTTGGGGTGAAAGAAAAAAAGAATTGTAACCATGTGTGGCCTTTTTTTTTTTAATTTTTTGAAATATGGTCTTGCTTCGTAATTCAGGCTGGCCCTGAGCTCACTATGTACCCCAGGTGAGCCTCGAACTCGGCAGTCCTGCCTCTGCCTCCCAAGTGCAGGACAAGTGGAATTACAAGCATGAGCCACCACACCCGGCAACCATGAGTAGTTTTGATTTAGTCCTAAAGTTACTGGTTTTTTTTTTAAATCCACTTTAAAACTGCAATGTTCCTCATTCTTTTCTACCTTTATCTTTTCTGCCCTACTCACAAGCTTTGTTTTTTTTGATCAGTGCATTTCTAATTTTCACATTGCATGTGACTTGATTATCTGTGACACACACACACACACACACACACACACACTACTGACAGAAAAGTTACCATAAGATGAAGCCTCCCTAGCTCTCTGGGTTGCACAAAAAAAGCAGGAGACAGATTTATTTTTGTGTGTGTGTGCCCCTGGTTCCCCCTTCAGAAGGCTGCTCTCTGCCCTGAGTCTCACACCTACACCCTTGACACAGAATCGGCCTGAATAAAAAGACAAGTGAGCCCACGTGGGATGGGGAAGCCCATGCTTTGCCACAGGATGGGGCATTAAATCTCCAGGGTCACAGTGAAAGAAACCCTTGTAACTTACGCAAGTAGTCCACTTGAGGTTTCCTTAAATAGGAATAAAATATGAACCCTCTACAAGGGCAATGTCTTGCACAGCTTGAGTGTGTTTAGAGATGAAGCCCATTTAAGAAATACCCCTGTATTAATTTGCAATGATTTCCTTCACTGTTTACCTGCAAGTTTGTCTGCAAATACTCAGAAGTTTGTTTTCAACATTTATCACAGTACTTCAAAATGCATATTAAATTCAACAGTTGATTTTTTTTAAAAATTTAACCCAGAAAACCACATCCTTTGGCTGATCCTGGTCATTTGAATCTTTCTACGAACTAGGTTTTTGTTTTGCTTTGTTCCCAACTTTTACCCAAATATCTTTGTAATTGTTGAATTATTAAGCGGGAAAAAGGCAGGATGGTGCTAGGTGCACGACAGGAATTTTTCAAATACTAGTTGCTATCAGTCAAATTACTGCTTTGGGAGTGCCGGCAGCCTTTGAAAAGAGGCCCCGCCCCGCGCTGAATTTCAATCAGCTCCGCCTCTTCTCTGTCATTTTAAGCCCAAAGGCAGACTTGAGGAGCGGTGTTGCTTGAATCCCGACCAAAGCGGGGCTGGGGTTTCGGGCTGTGAAGATGTCTCACCTGTGCGGGTCCTTTTCAGCCACACGCTCCTCTCCGACCGCTCCCTGCGCCCCGGGCCCGACCGGACCGCGCTTCCTGGGCCTCTCCCAGACCCGGCCGCGCTACCGGGAGGACCGAGCAGGCTCAGCAAACACCCACCTGGCGGCCGCTCGGGGCGTCGCGGGGCTAGGTCTCGACCTCGCTGCCTGGGGTCACACAGTTTTAACGATAAGCCACGCAAACGTTCGTAAAAAAAAAAAATAATAATAATAATAAAAATTAAAAAGATACTGTCCAACAGACTTGAAAAAAGAGGATTCATTTTTGCTGGTTTTTTAAATCTGCCCAAGCCAGATCAGAAAGCAACGCGATCTACGTCAGAATGATTTGAAATAGCGTTTATTTTGTAAATATATCCTCAGGAATAATACAAGAATAAAAGTTTACAAGAGAAGTGAAAAGTAAGAGTCCCCTTACTCAAAGCCATGGCAGATCTTTACAGAAACCTCCTATTGTTAGGAAACCCAGGCCTAGCGCTATCTTGTCAGCTATAAACCCAACCCATCCATTTACTGGGCTCTGATAAGAGTTGTTTCTTTAACGTCATAGAAAACTTAATCAACTTGAAGGACCAAGACTCAGAGTAAACAGGGCAGGACTGCATGCAAAGAGGGGGCAGATCCTGTCCCGTGCCACCTGTGTTTCAGTTTTACGTGTGACCCAATTGTGCCACTGACTGAGTCCCTGGGTACAAAATGGCTTCCTCATTCTGAAGCAGTTTCCAAGCAGTTAAAGACCCGACCAGGCAGATCCATGTATTTGCAAATTCTGAGGGTCACACTGCCAAGCCACTTACCCTGTCCCGCTCGCTTACCCAAATGTCCCAGTTAAAGCAGGAGCCAGAGCCCAGTTCTCCTCCAGAGTGGGACCCCCTCCACACCCCCACACCACAAATAAAACTTCTGAGATGGGTTTATTGCTATTTGTGCGTTGTGCCAGCACCCTAAAAATACACTGACATCAAATTTGATTAAATTGGGAGACACTCTTTAGGCTCTTGTGACAAAATATGGGCCCCCATGATCCACATAAATCTGACTTGGGAAGGAATTTCCTACATTGACAGAGTTCTTCAAAGCAGCTGAGAAGCCAGGCACAGTGGCGCAGGTCTATAACCCCAGTTCTTAGGGAGGCTGAGGCAGGAGGGTCACCGAGTTCAGGTACTAGCTGGGCAACTTAGGGGGATTCTGTTTTAAAATTTAAAATTTTTTAAAAAGCTAGAGTTGTACATAGAGTGCAGTGATGGAGTGCATTTTAGTTCGCTCCCCAGTATCACACACACACATATACACACACACGTGTGTGTGTGCACGCAGCTGAAAGCTAACATACAGAATTTGTACTTGTGAGGATTTAGCACAAAAATACAATTTATATGACTTAACCCCCTTGGAGAGCTGTGAGGACAGCTCAAGGTGACAGAGCGCTTCCACGCAACTGTCCAGAGCTGGAGAGACCAGAGGCTAGTCCCCAGGTGGGCCAGGGTCTCCTGGAAGCCCCAGTCCCTAAGCTCAGGTGCATGGAGCTGTCCTCACGTGGACAGCTGGCCCAGCCTTGGTCCGAGAGGGCCACAGCAGGGACTGGTCGTGTCATGCACACTGCGGGCTGGGACAGCCTGCCTCGGCAGCACACGCAGTCAGGCCATTTCCATCTCAGAGACAGGAGCAGCACCTGGTAGGCAGCAAAGGCTGGCACTGTGGCTCCTCCCTCCTTCACTTCTCCTGTCTCCCGACTCCCTTAGGAGCTACGTTCCTCCGTAGGCTGGCTCTGTCCCTAAGGTCCGCGTGGAGGCCTCACTGAGACATGCCGAGGCATCCCAACCTCAAGCAGCAGCGGTTGGAATTGGGGCGTAAAGTAGTGGCGCGCTTCTGGAGAGCTTTGTTGGCCTGGTTCCTGTCACGTACAGAAGGATCCTCCCTTTCTTGTTCTCTGGACTCGAGGTGCAAGAACAGCTGCAGACAGCAAGGAGGCATCGGTAATTATGTCTTGGTGGATGAATAAGCCTTAGATCATGCACTACAGGCCGAGGGAGCCAACAGGGCCCCCAAGCACACCAGGCACCGTGCCAATCAGAACGGCGCCTCCCCCAGCCCAGAGCCACCCCGCATGTGCCCTCCCGAGGGCCTGCTGCCTCAGATGGGTCTGGCAAAACTTTGCTTTTGTGTGTTTGCAGGAGGCGGAAGGAATCACACAAGCAAAGTGACCGAGCAAATAATAATTACCAGGAGCGGCAAGGTGCACCCCACGAGGTCAGGTGCCTGTGAGGCCACGGCTGGGGCCAGGCCCAACTGGAAAGGTCCTGTCCTGTGAGTGCCACGTTTTCTTTCTTCCATAGGCAATGGAAGACTCCCAGGCGTTGGGAAGCAGAGAAATCACATGTCATGGTAACTGGGGAAGCAACATGAAAGGAAGATCGCAGAAGAGGAGGTACCACGTTGCGGAAGGCTGGCGACATGTCTGTCACACCATCCAGGTAAGAGATGATGGGGCCTCAGACCATGACGAGGTCCTGGGGATGGAGAGGGAGCCCTGGAGAGGATGAAAGGCGGCGGTGATTAGCAACGTCAGCTGGGTCCTGTTGAAGTGTCAGCCAAAAGGAAAACACATGGCTTGATGACAGCTCCTTTAGAAATCTGATGAAAGCTAAAAGCCATTTCCCCAGGAAAAAATACACTGGAGAAGCCTTCACAGGTAGCCTCCCGCGCCCCTCTAGGAACAGGTCTGCGGAGGAACCCCTGGGGTCCCAGAGGTAGGACGGAAAAGAGTCCGAGGAGCAGCTCCCCCTTGGGAGGGCAGGAGACGTGATGGGCCCTGCCAGAGACATGACGACTGCCCATCATACAGGTGGGGAGCAGAGGAGAGGGTGAGAGGGTTGTATGAGGAAAGGAAATGTTCCTAGAGGGCAGAGGTCATCACACACTGCGAGACTGGCACATGGCAGGAAGCCAGGGCACGACAGAGCTAACTTCTAGTTTTTACAGATCTAGAGAAGATGCTCAGCTTAGATGGAAGCAGCCAGAAGCCTCACTCATTCATCAGAGTCCTCAGGTGGGACCTCTTTGCGGTGGCCATGGAGGTCCTCCGTGCTTCTGAGGAAGTGACGGCTGCCTTGGGGGTCTTACATCGTCCTCAGACATGCAAGGATTGGCTGTGTGGGGTGTAGGGTCATGGGGAGAAGGTTGTAGTAGTTCTAAAGCCGTGAGTGCCTTAGCCTCCCCCAGCGAGGACTAATAATGATTTCAGTCACCTCAGCCGGCGTGTGGGGCCAGCCAGGCGCCCACCTGCACCGTGGGCTCTGGTCCTTTCGCGAAGGCCCTTCCGGCAGGCCTGCTCCCACGGCTGGGGCTGCACCCACGGGAGGCCCCTCCTCACTGCTTCCCACAGAGGAGAGAGGAGCGGGGGTGAGGAGAGAAGAACCCAGGTGGCTGGTGATGACTTGGTCTTTTTGACTAAACCTCTTTCGTAACATGATTAATAAAAAGCTGAGCTTTAAAGCCGGGCATGGTGGCTCACACCTGTAATCCCACCACTCGGGAGGCAGAGGCAGGAGGATTGGTGAGTTCCAGGCTTGCCTGGGCTACAGAGTGAGCTCAGGGCCAGCCTGAACTACAAAGCGAGACCCTGTCTCAAAAAAAAAAAAAAAAAGCTGAGCTTTAAAAAACAAAACAAAACACTACAAACCTTAGGTAAGCCCAGAAATGCGAGGCAGGTAAAGTGTTGAGTTCTCGGGAAGTCCAAGAGATGGAAGGCCTCTTTCGTTAGGAAACTTTGCAAGAATCATTTCACGAATGAATTAGTAACCTTGATTTCTATCGCTCATATGTATGACAGACCTGTCACAGATGCATGTAACTGCCTGAACACGCGCTTACTATGATGTGAACACACCAAACCGTGTGAACACATAAACACAGATGACATACACAACCATGCATTTCCTTAAAGGGATGTGTGGAAACCATACCTGCATGTAAATGGGGAGCAGTAGGGGAATGGCGAAGCTTCCCGTGGAAGCTGGTGTGCAGAATGCTGGCAAGTTCACCCATCTTGCTGGGACAAGGACTTAAAAGGAAAATGTGTATGCTTTCGGGAAATAATCCAGAAGACTCGAATTTTCTTCTTCCAGATCACTACATTTCACATTTCAAAATCGAATCACCAGCAATTTGTTTTGTTAACAACACACGTTATGTTGCCTAATGCTGCCCAAAAGTGACACCTGATAGTTCACAGTTTGGTTGTAGAGACGAGACAAAGACAAGGGCATAGAATGTAAAATTAAGCAGTGGATTTAAGCTGGGGGGGGATGGTAAAGTGCTCACTTTGAGGGAGCGGGTCAGGGAAGTTAATCGTTCACCTGGAAATCAGATAGCTCTTTGAACAAAACCAAAGCCTGAACCCTAAGAACAGCCGGAGATGGAGAGAAAGATGTAGATGATACAGACAGGGGTATGAATCTTCACTGTCTTCAGACATCTAAGGAGCTGGGTTGTTGGTTGTAGGCCCACAGGAAGGAAGGGATAGCAGCTCTAGAAACTGTTTTGTGAGGAATAAGCCACAGTAGTAACATCCACTAGCATCCACCTGCCCCTTCTTTGGATACAGTGACAACTGAGGATTTGCCATTCATGATTCTCAGGTCTTTCTATGAAGTGGAGCAGAACTTTTTTTAAGCACTTCTGTTCTGTTTTGTTTAGTTTTTCATAAATTGAGAATTGGATTTTAGTCAAGGCCTTCCCTTTGAGCTTAGCTGTTAGAATCTGAGAGAAAAAATTTGGACCCACCTAAGCAAGTACATTAGATTGGACTGGGTACATGTTTTGCAAATGACATAGGTTTCTGGCTCCATTTCTCGTGCCTTCTATTTCAGTTCACAAGTCTCTTTTTGTAGGGCACATACTCTTTTTTGATGTTTCCTTGCTGTTTTTTGAGATAGGGTCTTGCTATTTGGTGCAGGTTGACCTTGGACGCACTGTGTAGCCCAGACTGGCCCCAGTGTGTGGTGATCTTTCTGCCTCAGCCCGTGGAATGCAGGGATGACAGGTGTGGGCCACCATGTATTCATGTAAGCTCTCTTGAATTTTCTTTTAGGACAAGGCAGCACATAAACATGAGAAAATAGATGACGGAAATAGTAAAGGAGCCATATCAGTCCACAATATGAAGGCTGAGATGACAGCTGTCCTTTAGGCAGAAGTGACAAGTGTGCCCCTGGGACTCCGTGCTCCTGGAGTTGGCCAATCTCAGTCCAAATCATAGCTCTCTCTGCTGCTTACTCACGTGTGGTCAGAGGCACAGTGCTCTGTAAAGCGTGGCTTCCTGACTATTAAACTCCTTTCTGTTTGGACGGCATGGGGTGGAGCATGAAGTGGGATAACGTATAGAAAGGACTTAGCACACCCCACTCCACATTAACTTTTGTTATTACCATTACCCGGCCTTCCACAAGTGGAGGTGGGCCACTTTTGGCCAGACTTACACCCCACCTTTCTTCTTTTCTCTCTCTCCACATCCCCCACATCCTGGCTGCCCCTCTGGAGCACCTCCACACCCACTGCCTGCCCCCAGGCAGAAATGCACACACCCAAACTGTTACCAAGAGACCCCCAATGCCCCCCTAATCTTGTGGTGGGATGTACCCAGATGTATGCAGCATGCCTGTGCCTGGATGACAAACTTGGCAACAGGAATGAAGAGGCAGAGTTTAAAGTAAAAGATGGTATAGGGACAGGGGCACAATAGAGAGGAAAAAGACAAGATGAAGGCCTCATTGAGCTTTCTCAAGATCAACAGGCAAAGTTACTAAAAGTACTTTCTTCCTCTACCATTAAAAGCAGTTTGTTCCTTCACATGGGGATTCTGTAGTGAGGGTGATCAGAAAGACAAAGGAGGTAGGCCAGAGATTTAGCTCAGTGGTTCCAGCACCTGCCTCGCAAGCCCAAGGTCCTGAGTTCGATCCCTGGTAACCACATAAACAATACCAGGTGTAATGACTCACACCCACCAGCAATCAGTACTACATACCACGGTGCCGGGCGTGGTGGCTCACGCCTGTAATCCCACCACTCAGGAGGCAGAGGCAGGAGGACTGCTGAGTTCAAGGCTTGCCTGGGCTACATGGTGAGCTCAGGGCCAGTCTGAAGTACACAGCGAGATGAAAGATTGAAAGAAAGAAGAGAGGGAGAGAGAGAGAAAGGAAGGAAGGGAAAGAGGAAGAAAGAAAGGAAGACAGCACAAGGTCCAGGAAGGCCAGCAGCCCCCTGAGAGAATGCAAGGGTGGGGGTGGGGGAACCGGTTTACACTTAATGTGTAAGACTGGATACATACTTGTACACATGCTCCGTTTACTCCAGCAAACCGCTTAATAGCAACCCCCACTCCTTCACTTAATCATTGCAAAGGGATTGGAAGAAATCAAATGGCAAAAAAACTAGGTTAGCACCAAAGAGAATCAAGGCAACAGGTCATATATGGAGAAGCATCCACGGGGGGGGGGGCACTAGTCCCCAGTAAATGCTGCCGGTGATGACAGGCCCTGGGCTTTCAGCTCTTAAGCCCCTACGACCTACCACCTCACAGTAGCTGTCTGCCCTCTTTCTTTTCTATTCAAAAAGCCATCTTTTGTTACACTAAACTTTGCCACCTTTTTTTAGTTCTCTGGGCACCGCGTTTCGGCAGAGCAGTGGTGTGGTGTGGCGTGGCCAGCTGTAGTCCACCCTGGGCGTATCGATGGTTCATTTGGAAAAGAGTGGAAAAAAGATGACAGGCAGCTGCTCGGCGGTGTAAGGGCGTCAGAAGGGCTTGCCGCGGGTTTGTGTCCTCAGCTACTTCTTGCTCCCGGCCAGTGATTTCTCCCATCCACCCCGTGGACCCTGGAAGTTGTGATGCTCCGGTCGGCTCTGGCTGTCTCAGAGCCCATATTTCTTGCCGTTTGCTATCTTTCTGCCTTTTTGTGATGGCTGGGGGTGGAGGAGCCCAAAGAAGGACAGCTTAGAGTCAGAAATTAAGGGGACACGTGTGTATCTGGTGCAGCCGTGGTGATGCTCAAGTGAGAATATACACGTAAGTATGTATGTAGAGGTGTGTGCGTGTCTTTTACGTAGTAAGAGTCCTACGGCCGCTGCCCCTTTCTCTGCCTATTATCGGACGTGGGCGAGGGAGCTGGTTTCCTGGCCTTTCATGGTCCTGGCTACATCTTGCCTGTTAAATTCTTATGTTAATCGTGTTACCTGGCACCTTCCGGGTCTAGCTTCTCTCGTCTTTTCTTACTCTGGTGTTCTGCATTGCCGGTGTCTACCTGCAGCGGCAAAAGCTGCCTTTAGTAAGATCTCTTACTCGTCTCTAATCAAGCTTGCTGAGAACCCGCCCGTCCCGGGCACCTCACTTCCCGAGCCGACTCCGCGGCTGTGATCCGCCAGCGGGCTCGGGCTCGGCACGGGGCTGCGGCGGGCGGCGCGCGGAGGGGGCCGGGCCAGCGGCGCAGCCTCGCGCTTCCTGCGGCGATAAGATCAGCGCGTCGGCGCGCGGAGGGCGGTGCGGGCGCCCGGGGTGCGGAGCTCGCGAGCTCGCGAGCCGCCGGCGGGCTGCGGGGAGGCGGGCGTGGCGATGCGCCGCGGCCCCCGTCCCCGTCCCGGCGCGCGAGGACCGTCGCCCCGCCGCGGCCATGGGCACCCTGGGCAAGGCGCGCGAGGCCCCGCGGTGAGTGGGGCGCGGGGAGCCGGGCTGGGGCGGGCTGGGGGCGGCGGGGAGCCGGGCTGGGGGCGGGCTGGGGCGAGGGCCGAGTGCCGGCTGGACCCCGCCGTCCTCCCACGCGGACCCCACTCGCGGCCTCCCCGCGCCCCACACCTGCCGCGGGCCGGGCCCCGCAGCGCCCCCTGGCGGGCCCGGCGCGGTCCTGAGCGGCCGGCTGCGCCCCAGAAGTTTCTGGCCCCTGCCGCGGACGCGTTCCCGCTCCCAGCGCTCGGGCTCTGAGGTGCCGGGAGGGTCCGCGCCGTGGCGGAAGGTGAAGGCCGAGCGACAGCGCTCTGGGCGGACCCCGCCGTGCTCTTCTCCGTGCAGGGCGCACCCTCCCCGCGCCTCGTGCCCGCTCGCGTGGGCGCAGGGGTCAGCTCCGTGTGCTCCGTGCCCGCCTCAGGCTCATCTCTGAGGACGATCCGCCGTACCCGGCCCCGGAGTGGGCTCGGGAGGTCGTCAGTTAACCGAGCCTGCATGGGCAGGAGCGGGCAGACATGGAACCTGCCTCCTCTGAGCACCCTGTGGAAGGGGCTTCGGCCCCTCCGCTGAGCCGGGTCCTGCTCCAAGCCCGACTGGGCACCCGAGACGCCTTCCCTGGAGAGGACACCGCTGCAGGCCAGTTCGGTTCTGACAGCCTCCTCCACAAGCCTGGGGGAGTTTGGGCCTCTCGTAGGCTCGGTAGAACACCTTCAAGTTCATTTGTTTTTCTGAGGGATTTTTGTTGTTGGATCATTTTTTTTTAGTTCGCGAATGAAACAGGAAACATGTGGCTACCATCCTTTGAAAATACAGCCTTGCAGAATTAGAGGCTGCTCATTCTGTGGATTGTTAAAACGCTCTTTTTTAAAGGGCTTATAAAACAGGCATTTTTGGACACCTGTCTACCACCATCTCATCAGGAGGTGGAGGAGAGACCGGAGGGTTCGCGCTGGGCTGGCCAGCCAGCCAGGGCACTGTGCGGGCGCTGGTCCTGCTTCTGCCTGGAGCAACTAGGGTGCCATCGGCTCTTAACACTTCCCTGCCCCCTGGTTTCTCATGGCCGAGCCGTCTGGCATCCATAGTTCCCCAGTCCCATCTCTCACCCTCATTGCCCATTTTTCTACTGGAAATACTTCGTTCTAGATCTTTCTTTACTCCTGAACCCAGCCTCACCCTCCTGATTGTGGTAAAAGCGCCGGCATCTGAGAACTGCTGTATCAAGCTTCCCCTTGCTGCTGGCACGAGCGGTGTTTCTAAAACTAGAGAGCGGGACAGACTCTGGGGTCCCGAATGTTGAAGCCACCAACTGAGAGAGAAAATCAAATCTTCTTGGCCCTCCACACCCAGCCAGAAGAGCTGTGTCTACACAGTCCCGGGAGTACTTGCCTCTTCTGCAGGGTCCAGAGAGAAATTCTGTGGAAGGTCTGGGCAAAAAAGACACTTTTACCTTGCCGAGTGGAATTTTTATCTTTCCCTTACTCTGCCGTGGCAGGGGCGGAGGCAGAAGCTGACTGATGTCATGTGGGACCAAGCTTAGAGCTGTCAGTGCTTGCAGGAGGGAAGGGTGACCATCTGGAGGCACGACTGGGGCAAAGGAGGCTGCTTCTGGCATGCTCTGCACTTGGGGCCTGGTGACTTTGCCTTTCCGAGCCTGGCCCCTCCGCGTCTGTAGACGAGGGGTTAGAAAAATGAGAGTGAACGACCCATCCAGCCTGGCATCTTGAGGACAGTTCTTGAGATCTGTGGGAGGAAAACAGATTCCTAAGCAGCTGTGTCCCTGCAGGACTTGATTTCAGCCTTACACTGAGTCAGCTTTGCCAAGCTCCCTGTGACAGTCTGCCCTCCACTTATGATGCAGTTCAAGGTACATGGTTTTAGGCACAGTGAATACTTATTAAAGGCATCAAGCCATGGAGACACCGGTACCAGTCCCAGATCCAGCCCATGGGAGTCATTAGTTGGTATGTCATTTAGCTTCTTCTAGACTAGGCTTCACCATCCTATGATGGAGAAAACATCTTTCTAGACCGTAGACTTCAGAGATGATGTAAATCCCCAGCACGGTGCCTTCAGAGTGTAGATTTTTAGTTAGTGGGGCTTTATGTGCAGATTATCATTTTTTTTCTCTCTGCCTCCAATTTGATTCTGAGGCTCCGTCAGGGCCTGGGTGAAAATCAGTAATGGCCGTGAACTTGGTTGAGTCCTATAGCACCTCTTTCTCTGGAGTCAGTCCCTCCCCATAGCAGACAACTGAGTAACCAGTGGCTGGCTCCGCACCTCGCCCTGTAGACCCTGGAGTCCTTCCTCCAGGGACTCTGGTCCTGTGCAGAACGGCCCTTGTTCAGAGAAGGGCCTTTCAGCAGATTGTTTTCCCCAAGCCCAGGTGTGCCTGCATTTTATTTGATCTAAGCCTCCTTCAGCTCTTTCTGGGTGAGATTTTATTTTTTCTCCCAAATCCTCCCCCAGAAATTGCTTCTCCTTCCTCTGATGTTGTCACTACTGTAAAGGACACTTATTTAAAAGTTTTGTGGCTCCCCTGTCACTGTTTCAGTCTGACCCCCCCCCCGTAGGTTTTTAAAATTTTTTTGTTGAATTCTTTATTGGTACAATTTATATACATCTCACAATCACATATAACATTGGGAGATCACCTTGTACAGAAGCAAGTGGCATGTCATAGTTTACAGGAGCCTGTTGCATCGTTTGCTAAGGTCTCTCCTGGATTCTCACTGTGTCTCAGGGCCGAGCATGCTGTCCCAGAGACAGCTCTGATTAACCCGTACCATTTTGTGCTTCCTCTATGTGGGGAGTAGCTAAGATTATGAGCCTGGGTTGTGTTTCTATGAAGTAACCAAAGCTACAGAGAATTAACTATATGCTCACATGTTTCCAGGTATGTAGCTATGTTCTTACAGAGGAAAATAAAATGTTCTACTTTTTTATTTTATTTTATTGTTCTACTTTTTTATTTTATTTTATGTATACATTACGATCACTTTCATAATTGTCTTGGCAAAGGACTTTTACCAAGTCACACACATAAAGTCAAGTGTACGTAGAAGAAGGTATGTTGGGCTCCCCAACCATATCCAGACCTAGATTTATGCTTCAGCATTTACCCCCTGAAATAAGTCCTTACAGTTTAGTTTTCTCTTTTTCTGCTGTACCAGGGATCAAACTCATGACTTTGCTTGCCAGCCAGGCGTGGCGCCACTGAGCTAAATCCCCAGCCCTTAGCTTCCATTTTCAATTGTTAATGACCCAGGTAAGTATTCCTTGGAATAATGTTTAAAGATAAAAATGACTCATCCTGACTGCCCGTATTATTAATAACAAAAGCTTCCTAAAGCCAGGCACACTTGGTAAGAAAGGCAGAGAGAACCTCACATCTTAGCACCAGCACCGTAACCCCTCAGTCCCCCCACACACTTGGGACTTTGACTTCCCCCCTCAGGTCTCCGAGCTGTTTCCGAGGCTGCCTGCTCTCCTGCAGCATCTTGGGCATTGCTCAAGATAAACTTCAAAACCAGTTGAACTCTTAAGACCCAAGTCAGTGGCCTCACAGCTATGTTTATATATAAATTCCCCTTGGGGGATCTGGGAGACAGCAGGGCAGAGCCATCTTAGCTCAGGGAGTGCAAGCTTTGATTGCAGTCCTGAGATCTCACCTGTCATTTGCTGGGAAGACGTCTGTACCAGCCAACCGGTCTGTTCTGTGCACTCGCCGAGTGGGAGGACTATGGTTTCTCTCAGTCCTGCTCCTGGCATTCATTGTCTTACCTCCTTTTCTCTCCAGTCTGCTGCCAGAACCCTGCACACAGCCGATCCGTCCCTAGCTACTCTGCCTGGCCTCACTGCCTTCTCTTCTTCCCCAGGAAAACTTCCCATGGCTCCAGAGCTGCCCCTAAAGCAAGACTAGAGGCAAAGCCAGCCAGCAGCCCCTTCCCCGCCCACCCCAGCCTGGCCCACATCACCCAGCTCCGAATGATGGTGCCCCTGGGCCCCTTAGCCAAAGGAGCCAGCCTCGACGACCTCATCGACAGCTGCATTCATTCTTTTGGTGAGTTGGCTCACTCCCCACATGCATAGAAATTGCTCTCTTACTTTGTTCTTCCCTTAACAAGTGCTTTATGGAACAGCAGTTAGACTGTGTTTTGGCTTTAACAGTAGCTTTTGAGCCTTTGAATTGTTGGAGCCGTCTGCAGTGCCTGTGGCACATGACTGTGTGGGTGTGATAGGTCGTGATGAGAGAAGTTTAAAGTGAGAGAAGTTACCAAGCAGAGTTTACATTTCCATTTTTCTTAGGAGTGGGATACGAAAGATCATGAGAGAGTGCAGTGCACCCGATGGTTTGACACGTTTCCCTCCGTGTGTTCCTGAGCAGGCACAGTCTGTGGGGTGCCGGCAGGCTTTGTTTGTGAACAGAAACTTGAAAACCTTTGCGTTATTGGCCAAATGCTTCTCCGTAACTCAGCTTCTGAGATTGTAACTGTTTATGTCTAGAAGATACTGGTTACTGAGCGTGGCACTAACGGGTCGAGGAGCTGGGAAGGGAGCGCGTGGACATACACCTGGGAGGCAAATTATCCAGACGCTGCCCTCGGTCGGCACCTGTAACCACCAGGAAGGGTGCGTGGCTTAATGTGGCTAATGAGCAGTTATCTGAGAAGGGTTTTTAAAAATTTTCTATGCACTGTCCTTCTTTTGATGACTGGGAAACAGTGATTGGCAAGTACTAAGTATTTGTTGGTCTCTGGGAAGGGAATGATTAAAATTGTGGACTGTAGTGAAAGCTCTGACTGCAAAGATCACGTCTTCCCTGAGTGCCCCTTTTCTGGCTCCCACTCGCCCTGGGAAGCAGAGTGTGGTTCAGCCCAGAAATACCACCTGCCCCAGCCCTGGATGCCTTCCAGGGAGCAGCAGGGCAGCTCAATCAGATCCCAGGTGGCACAGGATGCATGAGATCTCAGAACGAGGTGCTGTTGGCTGGGCAAGGTTAGTGGGAAGCCAGGCCTCACTTATAGAGCTTGAAAGAGCTTTTGGCTTCTTAAGGTTTCTTGTTCAGGGCAACAGCAGATCACTTCGGCTCTTTTGACAGTGGCTTCAAGGTAGTTCTTAAACATTACTACATTGCAATCAGTTGGAAGTTTTTAAAACTAATGCACACAGCTGGTCCCATCCCCCAGAGTTTCTACTCTGGTAGTTCTGGGGCAGGGAGGGACCCAGAATTTGCATTTCTGACAAGTTCCCAGTTGGTGCTAATGCAGCTCTCCAAATACTGTGCTTACCAGAGCTATTACTTGAAGTGCTTACAGTGTTGTAGACTTTGAAATAAGGAGAGAAACTGTATTGCTGGATTAATTTTAATCTCTTTAGTGACAGTTTCACCTTCCAGTTTAGGATGAGTTGAGGAGAAGAATGAATTTGAAAACAGTCTGCTTAGAAAGCATAATCAAGGGCCGGAGATTTAGCCCAGTGGTTCTAGCACCCGCCTAGCAAGCGCAAGGTCCCTGATTCAATCCCTAGTAACCATATACAACAATACTAGGTGTGGGGACTCATGCCCACCAGAAACCAGTACCACATACTACAGTGCCAAGCATGGTAGCTCATGCCTGTAATCCCAGCACTCAGGAGACAGAGACAGGAGATTGCTGAGTTCAAGGTTTGCCTGGGCTACATAGTGAGTTCAGGGCGAGCCTGAACTACAAAGCAAAATTTCTCAAGAAAAAAGAAAAAGAAAACATAATCCAAAGGAGATAAATAGAAGACAGCAATGCCAAGCATGGTGGTGCACTTCTGTAATCCCAGAACTCTGGGAAGTTGAGATAGGAGGAACACAAATTCGAGTCGAGCCTTTGCAACTTAGTGATATAACAGGACACTGTGTAAAAGTAAAAGGGCTAAGTTGTATTCTGTGTGAAGGCCCCTGTGTCCAATCACTGGTACCACCAGAGAGAGAGAGAGACAGACAGACAGACAGAGTCGGAGACAGAGAGGGAGAAGGGGAGGGAGGGAGCCAGGTAAGGGCAGCTGACTGGCAACCATTTTTAAGGTGAGCTGTGTCCACACCTGGTTCCCAAGTTGCTTAAACTGCATGGTCCTTGTGCCTCTTGATATCATATTTACATATTGGTCCTTAGCAGAGCACAGTGACTATTCCATGAGCGAGATTTCTTATTTCCCTGGTGAGTAAACTGGGACAATAATGTATTTTTCATGCTTTTTCCCCTCCGGTGTCAATCGTTCAGTCACCAGTTAAGGTCAGTACTGCTTTCCTGACCATCAAATCATTGTGACACCAGCCTGCTAAGTACCTGACCCATTCAAAACTCCTCCCCGGTAACCAGTCTTAACCTTCTCTTCTCAAAAAAATCTTACAAGGGCAGTGATTTTTTTTTTCCTGAAATATGTTGAACTGAAAAAAAAAATCAGTTTTAAGTCTAGTTGCTGTAGAAATCCCATGGACTCTAATAATTCATTTTCTAGCCATTATCAAGAAACATTGATTAACCCCCTCATTGTGTCCCTAGCATGCTGGGCAGGGGACAGGGAGAACCACATGTCCGTGCCTGTTCCATTAGTACTTACAGTGTCTGAAAGGAACCCTGTTCAGGAAAAAAGCTACAAAGGACAAGTGGTAGTGAGCGAAGGCATGCAGGGAATGAGCTCCTTACCCAGGTAGCGTTCAGGCCTCTGCACCCCACAGTGAGGCCAGCGATGGGACCCAGGAGCTGCGGGGCGGGATGGCCCCAGGCTCGCAGGTGTCTTATATTGTGTAATGTAGTTTCCCATCACAATTCACGTGGAAGAGGAAAAAAAACCCTCTAGGTCTAAGATCAAAGGCAGCACGATTTCAACGCTCCCCTTGTTCTTTGGTTATTAGCTCACCTACAAAGGGTGAGGAACATATACAGTGAATCTCAAATTTTTAAAAAATGTATTACAGTAAGAGACACATTGCCACTGAGACCCATCAAAAGCCCCACCCCATTCTGAACTCACCCAATCCTGCTTGTCATTTTCTGGAGCAATTGTGAAAAATCCTCCATTACGGGTGTCATTATGAGATATGATCAAAAACGCAGTGACCGCTGCTGGTGTGCGCCACCCAGTGGAAAGGTGGACTCATAAAGCGTGACCGTGAGTCCTCATCCACCGTGTTCACCTGATCCTGCACCGTGTGACATCTGACGCTCTCTCAAAGCCAAAGTGACTGTGAAAGGTAAATATTTTCCATTGATCCAGGACGTCAGGGAGCAGCAGCAGTGCGCCACTAAAGATATGACAGAGTACTTCCACAAGTGCTCCCGACAGTGGCGAAAGCATTGAGAGAAATGTGTCCAGAGTGAAAGGGAGTCTTGAGGATGATTCATGGTGATGCATAATTTACTGTAATAAAATTTTAACTCTTTTTAACCATTCACCATTTATTTTGATCATCATGTGTGAGGGGACTGGGAGCTTTAGCTTGAGCGACCAAAACAGCTATTTGGAAGATACAGACTGGCTGACCCATCAGTTAACTTATTTTCTGCTGCCTTCCTAATGTCACGTGCGTACAGGTGAGTGGAAGAGGTCTCCCTTGGCCAGGGCTGTGCTGTCACATGCAGCAGCCTTCTCGCCTCGTGTGGCTTTATGCTACAACGTGTCAGTCGGCTAATGTGAGGGTAAAATTAGCTCTAAGTAACCAAACCCATAGTTGCAAGTACTTTATGAAGAGTAGCTGTTGCTGGTGAAGTAGAGACCACTTCAGTCGTCAGACAGGGCTGGCAGGGAAAAGCAATGGACTAATTTTCTAGAACCCTGCTTTGGCTTTCACTGATGCTGAGCAGCCCCCTCCCACCCCTGCGTTCCCCTAAGATCTTACTTCACATCCATGGCAGTGTCTTGCTTCAGCCGAACGTAACATACGAGGCTGATCATCACAACCTGGCGCGTTCGTGTCAAATGGACATGAATCACACCATCTGTTTCAGAGGTAGAGAGACCTATGAGATCATCTCAGCTTTTAAAACTGTTTCACTCTGTAAAACGGCTGCCAGCATGGGGGCCAGATGGAAGGCATCACACATCCGAACTGACAGATCTTTTTCCTTGTCCCCCTTCAGGGCAGGACACCTTCTGATAGCATCAGAAAAGACATTCGCACACGTGCCCCAGAACGAGCCGCGGCAGGCAGCGTCCGCGCTCCTGGGCCAGGGGTGGGACGAAGCTGGAGGTTTTGTCTCACCTGTCAGCGGGAGCAGAGTGCCGCCCAGTGTCTTGTGTTTCTGGGGTGTTGCTTATTATTTTGGGAGTTCCATATGCATTGACTTTAGTTTATCCTTAAGACAACTCCAAAATAGGTCAGGTATTGTTATCTTTGTCGAACAAAAAAGAAAGTAAGCCCAGAGTGTGAGAACTGACAACCTGCTCCTTGCCCAGAGTCTAAAAAGGGAAAACAAGCTACCCTGGTTCTCCCGCCCATGCTGCTTCCCGAGCCTCCATTTCCCACCTGAGGAGGACAGGAGAGCCGCGGGCCCTGGGGCAGCCTGGGCTCCAGGGGAAAGAGTCTGTGGGACCCTTCTCCACACAGGCAGGTGTCAGCAAGACAGCAGCGAGTGAACTACTCTGTGCACTGTTCCTAACACTACCCAGAGGGCCCCCAAACTACCAGGAATAGTTAGACAGTAAACATCTTATGTACTTTATTAAAGCTAGAATCATATGCTTGTTTTTCAAATCAGAGCCAGAGAGGCTGACAGATACGCTGAGACCACAGCCCTGTGACAGAGGAAAGACTGTCGGCACTCTGGGACCCCAGCTCTGCTCCGCAGCAGGGTGCCCTCCGGCCACAGAGCATAAAACCAGCAAGGGAGGGTCATGGCAGCTGTGGGCTTTTAATGGAAGGCCTGGTGGTGTGCACTGGCGTGTATCAGGGACGGGACCTGGGGTCTTTGCCTACATGAAAAAGTTCATGTCTGGCCAGAAATCTCAGTGGATGCCCCGGCCTCTGGGAGTCATGAGCACAAGTTTCCACCTGGTCCTGTGACCCCACATGTTCAGGCTTTTGAGCCTCAGGGCAATGCCTGGGCCTGGCTATTCTCAGTCCTCTGGAGTGAAGTGGTATTATAGGGCCATGCAGGAGCCCCTTTCTGGGTCTTTGACAGGCTGGTGCCACCCAGGGCTGAAACGATCAGTCTTCCATTGCTTTACTTCTCTCATGTGCTTATCTTAGAAAACAAATTCTCCAAGTGCTGTTGAAAGGAAAGAAACAGTGTACCTTAGAAGATAAGGAAATCAAGCATCAGTAAGGGAGAAGAGTTTTCTAAAGAAGTGGTAACGAGACACAAACTCAAATGGAGAAATTCTGACTGTGGCATGGAAGATAGGTTGCATTTCATGCCGCTCTAACCTTCTCCAGGACTAAATCACTTTTTATTTCTGACTGACCAAACCCCAGTTTTGTGGACATCCATTGTTTGTGCATTCTATGTCATCTGTTTCTGATTTTAACTATTTAATCATTGGTTTTTATTGTCACTATGGAATTACAGGCACTATCAGGCTTTGGGGCCTATCAATTTAGACACCCAAGCTTTTGTTGGGTGTGTTTCATAAGTTTTTGTGCTGTTTTTCCAGTTTTATGAACTGTTTGTTCATATCTCTTGCCTAATTTATCATTTGATTAATGTGTTTATTAGAAGTCTGCAAAATTTCTTTATATTGGTAAACTATTAACTTTTTCTACAAGTATGTTTCCTATTTTCATTTTATGTTGGTTTTAATATTATAATTCATAAAAATTTAATGATATTTTTGTGTCATCCAGTTTGTTTTTGTTAGGGCAGGGTGTGGTGGCCCACACCTGTCACCCCAGAAGTCAACAGGCTGAGGCAGGTGGGTCACTGTGAGCTTGAGGCCAACTTGGGTCACAAAGTCAATTCAAGGCCAGCCTCAACTACATAGCAAGGCCTTGTCTCAAAAAAAAAAAAAAAAAAAAAAAATTGGGCCGGAGGGTTAGCTCAGTGGTTCTGGTGCCTGCCTTGCAAGTGCAAGGTCCTGAGTTCCATCCTGGTGACCACATACAATGCTGGGCGTGGAGACTCATGCCCACCAACAATCAATACCTCATACCACAGTGCCAGGTGTGGTGGCAAAAACCAAAAAAAAAAAAAACAAAAAAAATGCTTGTTTCTTTTCTTAATTCTTTTTTTTTTTTTTGCTTTTGTTTTTTGTTTTTGTTTTGTTTTGTTTTGTTTTTGAGACAGGGTTTCATTTTGTAGCTCAGGCTGGCCCTGAGCTCACTACGTAGCCCAGGCAAGCCTGGAACTCAACAATCCTCCTGTCTCTGCCTCCCAAGTGCTGGGATTACAGGTGTGAGCCACCACGCCTGGCACTGTGGTATGTGGTATTGATTGCTGGTGGGTGTGAGTCACCATGCCCAGCATTGTATGTGGTTCCTGAAGATCGAAGTCAGGACCTTGCACTTGCGAGGCAGGCATCAGAACCACTGAGCTAAATCTCTGGCCCTCTTTTCTTAATTCTAAGCTTAAAAAAAAAATTGTGTTCCAAAGTTTTGATAACCTTCATCATTTTAAGCAGCTTTTGAAAGAACCAGTATATAATTCCATGTCATACCCAGTTGTAGATGATCAGTAAAAGTTTGTAAGTTATTGCACTAAAGGAAGCCTTTTTTTAAATTTCTGAGGCTGTCCTTGGCTTCAGTGCTTGCACATATCAGTTGGTGACCTGAGCCTCAGTTTCCCCTCATTGTGGTACTATTAAAATGAGTCTGAATCTTAAAATGTCTGGGAGAAAGTAGGATGATGTCTCATTTATGATAACGAAAACTAACTTGAGAACAAGTCCTTTGGAATTTATATATTTAAAGAAAGAACTTCTGATTGCTTAGAAACCCAGGATCCTTAGGGTAGAGACTTAGAAACCTAACCAAATTTAAATCTATTATTTCTAAATTATTAATTAGGCTCAGTCTATATTATTCTTTTTTTTTTTTTTGAGACAGGGTCTCGCTTTGTAGTTCAAGCTGGCTCTGAGCTCACTATGTAGCCCAGGCAAGCCTTGAACTCAGCAATCCTCCTGTCTCTGCCTCCCGAGTGCTGGGATTACAGGCATGAGCCACCACGCCCGGCAGTCTATATTATTCTTATTCAGGCCTTTTTTTCATTGTGGTAAGACATACATAAAGTAGAATCAACCACTTACCTGGACTTTTAAAATATTTAAAATACTATTTTAGTAATCGAACCTTTGAATCATTATTATGGACAACAGCATTTGTATTAGTATTTTATATATTACAAATTCCTAGGGTTTTTTGTTTTTTTAATTGAATTCTTTTTTTTTTTTTT
>PVIC010021958.1:5823-28206 GCA_004025085.1 Thryonomys swinderianus
AAGGGGGGAGGAGGGGGGAGTGGGTAGGGATATGGGTAAAAATGAGAATTAACTTGTGGCATATACTGGTACAAATTTCCCAATGTTATATGTGATTTTGAGATGTATATAAATTGTACCAATAAAGAATTCAATTAAAAAAAATAAAAAAAGAAAAAAGAAAAAGAAAAGAAAAGAACAAAGCCAAAAAACTTCTGGTGTATATGCAGTATTGCTTTTCAAAAGGTTGTACCAGTTCCCTGTTTTCTGTGTAGTGGTACATCAGAGGGTTTCATTACCCTCCCCAAATTTTGTGGTAAAGTCAGAGTTTTGCTGGGTAGCAGACTCTGGGTTTGGCCTAGCCTTGAACTCGTGATCTTCTTGTCTCAGCTGTCCTGTGCTGGCCTTGTACACATGCACCCCCACATCTGGCTCCACAGCACTTGTTGATTATTAAAATTTTGTTAAGGCTTTGCTAATAAAGGAGGTAATACAAGGCAAAAGTCACTGTTGCAGGTGCATCGAGCCTGAGGTATTTCAGAGTGGAGGAACGTGCATGCTCACAGGGGTGGTTTTCAGCAGTGATGTGATGCATTCTGTAGAAGTCTATGATTTAGAAACAATGAGATTATAAAAATCACTTTCCATAGTCCTGAGTTTTGAAGATAAATAAAGTGAGGATCAGTAACTTATTGAAGTTCCGATGGGTGGTTTAAAGTAGAATGAATATAAGGTTTCAAAATTGCAAGCTCATTGAGTGCCACTATGTCGCATTGTTCCTTGTTTACTTGAATTGGTCCATGTACCTCCACCCGGCTCGCTTGTAGTGAAGTGCAGTTAGCTACATTTGGAGGGATAGCTGTGACCATGGAATGGAGTAATCAATGTTTCCAGCTCTTTGGGGCATAGGTGAAAGGATTTTGATTAATCAGTCAAGAGAAATATATTAATGCACATTAAAACGAGAGGGAGGGACAAGAATAGTGAGGGGGAGATAAGAATGGTCATAGTATACTATGAGTAAGTCTGAAGCTGTCATAATGAAACCCATTACTCTGTATAAACCATTGTCAAAAGTAAAAAAGAAAAAAAATCCTTCTTTTCACTTAGAGTTTCCGGGTGCCAGTGGCAGCTCTGATCACAGAGAAGGGGTGTGAAGAAGGGAACCAGGAATATGGCTTGGCCCTCATAGATACTATAGACGGAGACCTCAGGTTCTGTAAGGTTGTTTAATGTCTTCTGCCAATAGAGTTTTTGAATTGTGAATTTAGGGGGTAGTTCTAGCATTGGCGCTGTGGCTTTTCCTCCTCTCCCATGGTGTTGTGACAAAGAATGGTGGCAGCTAGTCTATGGAAGTGGTCTCAGTTTGGCTTAGTCTTGCCCTGGAACCAGTTCTCCAAGCCATTCTCTTAATGCAGACTTACTCTGTGACGCCAAAGCGTGGAAGTTTTTACAGCCCTTACCATGCTTTGCATTTCCCTAAGGACCATTGCTTTCCCAGGTAGGTCTGTGGAGCATGGATTAATATTTTTATTAGTAATGTCGAATGAAAGGCAAATGCAATGACTTTTGGTAGCTCAATTTTTTTATATTGTGATGATTGATTTATAAAAGGTTAACATTTTCAAGGCTCTTTGTCCATATTCAATTCATATCTTACCTGTACTGCCAATAGGATTGACTAAAATCACCACAGCAAAATATTTTGATAGTCTTTTTAGTCTCAGAATAACTGACCTCTCTCCCGTGTGCTTAACTGGGAACTAAGGATGTTATCAGTTCATTGTCTTGGTTGTCCTAAAATTTTCTAGTAAAAATAATCAAGAAGGTCCTGCTTTGTAGAACATCTTACCTTTGTTTGAAAGGCAAATGCTTTAATACTATTAAATATGTTTTTGGATGAGATGCCTAGAAAATGAATTCTTTTCTTTTTACTTTCTGGAGACACACATCTCACTATGCAGCTTAGGCTGGCCTTGAGCTTATAATTTTTCTATCCTAGTCTTCCTTGTGTTGAGATTACAGCTATATGTTATCAAGGTTCATGTACAAAGGAACTTTTAAAATATAAAAATCTTTAATAATTATCCTATTTATCTTTTGGGAATATATTTTCATTTAAAATCATAAATATGACAGGTAAAGTTGGGCTTATATTTTGACACAACTACCCTCTTCCCCTATTCATTTGTTCATTAGTTCACTGAATTATTTCTAAGGGCCTGGTATGTGACAAGCTTTGTACGTGGTGTCGAACAAAATATAAATGTTGCCTTTGTGGAGTTTGTAAGTCTTGTGGGCAAAAAGACAAGTTCTGGGCAGGCTTTCTGGTTGTGGAGGCATTTGAGCCAACACTGGAGGAACAAGAAATGTTAATCACAAGGACTGAAAAATACACTTGCCACGACTGGACTTGGAACTGCCATGGGAAAGTGGGGAGGAGAATTTGGCTTCCATCATTAAGATGCATATATAGTGTGAGGAAGAAAGAAGACCATGAGCACATTCAGGTTTGGTAATTGTCTTTAGTTCACAAACAAAAACTATTTGATACTGTTTTTTGCTTTTGCAGTGCTGAGAGTGGAAGCTGGGGCTGCAGGCATGCGAAGAAAGCATCAAGCATCTGAGCCACATCCCTAGCCTGGCTGCTCTGTGGGAGCCTAGACTTTGTTTGTCTTGGCGGGCAGGCCGCAGAGCCAGGAGATATTCCAGGGCTCAGGTTCTGAGCACAAAGACATTTCCTTTGGTCCCCACTCGATCAGTTTCAATAGGTCCATCCTTCTCTGCTTTGCTACTGTTTCCTTGATTTGAAAATAGTGTAGAAGTCCTTTCTCTCGTTGGCTGTTGGGTCTGAGAGGAAACCAGTATGTCGTGCTCTCAGACAGTAGTGCCATTGATTGGCTCTGTCTTGTTCTCTGCAGAGTTGTCACAGAGGACTGTGAGCTGTCAGTTATATTCTGTATGTGTGAGAACTCGCAGGAAAAGCTGCAGGTACAGGGCGGAGAGAGACCTTTCCAAAACACTCCCAGCAAGCTTCTCCAGTTCAGCGTGTAAACGTCAGCTCTAGGAGAAAGGTGCAGGCCAAGGCCTGCCAGAGAGCTGCGGTTTAAAGCTGTGAGATTATCTCATCCAATGGCCTTGAATTTCTTAGACTTTGTTTTTTGTTTTGAACAAAGTCTTCTGTGGAAGTGTAGGACATAAATCTGGTAAAAGCATGGAACAAGACAGTTCGCATCATTATTTTTAAAAAGTCCAAAGCGCTTCTTTTCCCCAAAGGTCTTAGGTTCAAGTAGGCAGAGATGGAGCCGTAGTGGTTAATAATACCTCGCAATGAGAGACTTTGCTGAGCATCTTGCCACATTTAATCTCTCTCGTAATCCCGTTAGGTAGACATCATTTCTGTTTTACAGACGAGAGAGGTTTAAGGTCCTGCTCTTGGTCACATGGTTAGCGAGGGCTAGAGCTGGTGTTTCAGTAGGAACTCCCTGAGTAACCAGCCTATTCTCATAATTATTAACTGCGAGACTGTCAGCGCTAGGTGCTTCTGGTCAGCGCCTGTACCGGCACTGGGACCCAGGAGTTCTGAATCATCATGCAGTGTACTTTGTGCTGCACCAGAGTGCTAACTGCTTTGGAAATGCCAGAGGGACTTTTAACCAGTTGGCTAGTTTCCTGAAAACACAGTCCCCTGAAAATGCAATGTAGCAGAGAATATATGTTCTTTTCCCGTAGTTTAATTAATGGTGGCCCTCAACTCACTATGTAGCCCAGGCAAGCCTCAAGCTCACAGCAATCCTCCTGCCTCTGCCTCCTGAGTGCTGGGATTACAGGCATGAGCCACCATGCCTGGCATTGTGGTATGTGCTTGATTAATGGTAGGTGTGAGCCATTCACCTGGTACTGTTGTATGTGGTTACCAGGATGGAACCAGGGACCTTGCACTTGCTAGGCAGGTGCCGAAACCACTGAGCTAAATCTCTAGCCCTTTTGTGTTAATTCTTAAGATGGGTTTGGTAATCAGAACTACAAAGGGCTAACTACTGGAAAATATTGATTGAACATATTGTTGGATTGTTTCTAGAGGGAAGAATTTCCTGCTCTTCTACCCCTAAGCTGCTGTATTTCAGCTTGGGAACAACAAATTATGGAAAGGGAAAGCCTAGGTTTGTTAGCTCTCTGCCGTCTTCCCAGAATCCTTGATTGAACATACTGATGGGGCCTTGAAATGCTTCTTTTGGTTTGTCAGTAGCATCTTTCCCTGGTTAAAAGAATAATATTTAAAAATTCTATTTTTTCTAAGTGTCTTTAGTAACCTTAGATGTATTTGTTGGGTGACCACAGGGTAGCGTGTGTAGCATGTCTTGCTGGCCTCAGACTCTGAGGTGGGTGTCATGTGCAAGGGTTGGTCAGGGCTGCTCTCTGAAGTGAAGAGAATGGTGACAGACTCCAGGAAGTCCCACCTTCGGCCTGAGTGGCAAGCCCTCAGGGAGCTGGCGAGGCCCCTCAGGCGTCCTGAGTTGAAGGGGTCACACACCCAGTCACTCGTGGAGTGCTCCCAGGGGGAGGCAGCATCTGCCTCAGGGTGGTTCTGTGACGGGGCGTCAGCCAGCAGCACTCTCCACAGCCAGAAGTGTTTCTTCCATTCCGAGGGCCACGGGGGTGGAGGAAGGAGCAGGTATTTCCACATCCATCACAATGCTAGCAACTCTTGAGATGCAGTAAAAGGGTAGAGGAAGGTGGAAATAAAATCATCAGATATAATCACTGATCAATATAGTTTTCAAGTAGACAGGTACTTAGATGTAATCTGTTTGCAAATGTGTGTGTGTATGTGTACGTGTGTGTGTGTGTTGAAGGTTTAGTACATAGCTCTGGAAAAATAGAACCACCTTTTTTTATACAGTTTACTCAGTTCATGATGTGATTTGTTCTAGTTTTAAATTCCAAATCTTGCTAAGTCACAGTTCCTTAAAGTGGACACCCAGGAATGTGCTCTGTATTATAATTATCTGAAGAAAAGTCTGGGACCATGGAGAATATGAAATCCTGGCTTACAGAAATTTTGTAAGAGCAAAATTGCAGAATCTGGGAGGAATTTAACATGAGGATTAATGATTAGAGACTTGAATTTGTATTTAAGGTAGTGCATAGTTTTATAAACAATTGCAGAAAAGAATCTATAGTTAACATTTTTTTTTTTTTGGCTTTTTGGAGACAGGGTCTTGCTTTGTAGTTCAGGCTGGCCCTGAGCTCACTATGGTGCCCAGGCAAGCCGCCGTGAACTCAGCAATCCTCCTGTCTCTGCCTCCCGAGTGCTGGGATTACAGGCGTGAGCCACCACACCCAGCATTATATGGCCAGGGATGGAACTCAGGTCCTTACGCTTGCGAGGCAGGTGCCGGAACCACTGAGCTAACCCTCCGGCCCTATACTTAACATTTTAACTTGTATTTGAGTTGTATACAGAAAATGATAGAATATATATAGCTGTTTCTTACACTTTTTTTTTTAAAAGTTTTTTGAGATAAGGTCTTGCTTTGTAGTTCAGGCTGGCCCTGAACTCACTCTGTAGCCCAGGCTAGTCTCAAACGCATGGCCTCCTGAGTGCTGGGATCATAGACGTGAGCCATCATGCCCAGCTGCTTCTTACACTGTTGATCAGGATGTGCCATGTAAAGCAAAGGCACCAAGTTCTGAATTAACATTTTGGGTAATGGGTCTTGCGATAGATGTTATAAAATCTAGGTGATGGGGAGCCTTTTAGGCCTCCCAGTGATAAAATACCCACTGCGGCATATGTGCCATAGGTTTGCCACCACCTGTACATCCCCTTAGAATAAAATGATGAATTGGGATACATTAAATAGTTTATGTTCAGTTTTAATTTTTTCCTTTGTGCTGGCAGGATAATTTTGTTTATATTTCTAACACTTACTGAAATTACTAGTCAGTTAAACTTTTTAGTTTTTCTACTGGGGATTGAACCCAAGGCCTTTGCAATGGGCGATATCCCTACTGCTTTTACAATTTTAAATCTTGGGACAGGGTCTAGCTCCATTGCCTAGACTGGGCTTGAACTTGGGATTCTCCTGCCTCAGCTTCCCCAGTGCTGTAGTCACATGTAGGGGCCACCAAGCCTGACTCAGTGGACTTCATTTATATAGCTAGATCCTGTTTAAGGGAAAAATGCAACATCAATAGTGGCTAAGAATCTCCAACTGTTTTAGACTGAGTTGATACCTTGTGATGAAGGCAGTGCCTCACTGGCTGGTGTTTCAGCTTTTAGGCCCAATGTTTCCTATTTTGAATATTTTAATCTCTAAAAGTTGGCTTTCTAATGGGCACAAATCCTTCAATACTTTTTGTTGATTTTTATCGCCATCCAAGCAGGAGACAGACACGTATCCTTCATTTGGGGCTGGGCTGGAGGGATCATGTTTTTACCAACACATTTCTCATTGCTTGAGTGAATTTGCTTTTGTTGCCCTCAGGTATATGCTTATCCAAACAGAGTACTGAAGAGGGAACTGTTCTTGGTGAAGTCTTTCCTAAACTTTTCTCCTCGTAGTGCCTGCAGATCGACTCCTTTCTCCAGTTCTGGTGCTCCTGACTCTTGCTTCTTTGCTGTGTTACCATCGCTTTCTCGAGGCTTGGTTTCTCCATCTGGAAAATGGCAACACAAGTTCTTCCCTTTGTGGGTGGTTGTGATAGATAGTGTGATGCAGTGCCTGGCACATAGGGAGTGCTCCGTCGCCAGCGGCCCTTTGTCTCTCTGGTGGCCATTGCTGTTACCTTCTCACAGTGAGGCCGAGGACTGGAGTTCATTCACGTGTTCCACTGCATAGCCTGGGCGTTTCTGTTAAATGCCTTTTGAATCAACTCATAAGTAGCCAAAGACTGTGATCCCTACCCTCAAGAAGATCCCAGTCTGGTTCTGAAATAACAACATACAACTCTATGTTGTAGAGCAATGTGATTAAACTACAAAGTTTAGAAAAGAAAGATAGTAGTAGACAGGTAAGGGTAGGTGCTTAGTTCAGCTATTTTGGAGGAGGTATTAAGGTTCAACTGAGGTCCTTGTACATGCCACACAACTACTGTACCGCTGAACTCCACCACCAATCCTTTTTATTTTTTGTTTTGAGAAAGTCTCACTTTCCCAGGCCAGCCTTGAATTTATGATTCTTCTGCACCAGCCACCAGAGTAGCTGAGATTATAGGAGTGTACCACAATGCCCACAAGTGTAGTGTGTTTGATCTTGGCAAGCAGAGAAATGTTTTACTAAAATTATACTGGGCACGTTCTATTTCTGCTTTGAATTTTACCCCCCTCAACTTTTAATCATAGCTTGTTCTTTGAAGTGTACATGTGACAGGGCTGGGCATAGAACTTTCCTTTAGCCCAAGCAGGTGGAGTTGGATGTCAGGATGGGTGCCACTTAAATACAGCCAGTTTTTCTTGCTTCTTTTGCAAGCATTTACAAGCAAGCATTTTGCAAGCAAGTATGTTATCAGTTCTATTGGCTGTGCTCTTATGCTGAGTAGATGTAATGTCACATGGCTAGGTGTAGTTCTTGTGTAGCTAATTCGAATCTTTTTTTTTTTTTTTTTGAGACAGGGTCTCGCTTTGTAGTTTAGGCTGGCCCTGTGCTCACTATGTAGCCCAGGCAAGCCTCGAACTCAGCAATCCTCCTGTCTCTGCCTCCCGAGTGCTGGGATGACAGGCGTGAGCCACCATGCCCGGCACTGTGGTATGTGGTATTGATTGCTGGTGGGCGTGAGTCTCCACGCCCAGCTTTGTATGTGGTTTACGGGGATCAAACTGAGGACCTTGCGCTTGCGAGGCAGGTGCCGGAACCACTGAGCTAAATCTCCGGCCCTAATTTGAATCTTTTTGTCATTTTAAAACTTTCTTCTGTACAGTTACTCTGCTTAGTGACTTTGATACTATTGTTTCTCCAGAAAGTGAGCCAAAGTAGAATTAATTATTTTTTGAACAGTGTTTTTGGATAGCATATTCTCCTTTGTGATCCCCCCCCCCGTCATGTAAACTAGATTTAGGAGAGAATCCCAGGGGGCTCTGTCCAGACAGTTACCTGTTTGATTTCCTGAGAGGAACTGGCTCTTTGATCCTCTACTTATATAGCTTCTCTGATCTTTTTATTCTGTAAGGTGTTTGCTTCTCGGTATGATGGATGTTTCACTGACCCTGGTAAATGGAAGGAAATTTTCTTCAGTCTTTAAATGTATTGCCTTCCTTGTTCTTTCAAAAAACATACCCTTCTTGGCTAAGAACATTTTAGAGGTATTTGGCATCAAATCAACAGAACTGCAGCCTTTAATGTAATTTGAGGTGCCAAGAAGTGGTTTATTTGGTAAGGAACCATTTTTCTTTATTCTTTCTTTCTTTTTTTTTTTTTTTTTTTTGAGACAGGGTCTCGCTTTGTAGTTCAGGCTGGCCCTGAGCTCACTATGTAGCCCAGGCAAGCCGCCGCAAACTCAGCAATCCTCCTGTCTCTGCCTCCCGAGTGCTGGGATTACAGGTGTGAACCACCATGCCCAGCACTGTGGTATGTGCTATTGATTGCTGGTGGGCTTGAGTCACCACGCCCAGCATTCTATGTGGTTACCAGGATCGAACTCAGGACCTTGCCCTTGCGAGGCAGGTGCCGGAACCACTGAGCTAAATCTCCGGCCCTTTCTTTATTCTTGAATAGTCCCCCTTCATACAGTAACAGGCACCCCCCCACACACACACACACTTGTATTTTTGGAACAGGGCTGTGTGATTTAATTGAGTTTTGTACTTTGATTTTTGTTATTACTTTCTTTACCTTGAAAATGAAAAACTCAGTGGTGTTGAGAGTACATTAAATTATGAATAACATAGTCTATAGGTAAAACAGGATGAGCCAAGGTTTTGGAAGTGAATCTCTGAATTGCTGTGATGTTGGACAGAGTCTAATCCATGATTCAGAAACTTTATTAGTCATTTTGGCTGATGCTAATTTGACTACCCTCAAGGCTGGCTGACTGGAAGAATTGCTCAAGTCAATTAATAATCTTAGTCAAATCAATGAGTAATTATAGTTTTGTGCAGGCAGTAAATGTAGAATACAGATTATGTTTGACTAAAGATGTTATGAGATATAATATTGTAAAATGTGTAATTCCCAGACTGCAATTATTCTTTTACCTTTTTCTTCCATGGCTTAAATTCTCAGAACACAGGATAGGAAAGGTTTGTGGCAGCTTTTTGGAGAGAATCATTTTATTTTGTCAATAAGCAATGAGTAAGTATGTGAAATAGTCTCTGGTGCTAAGTAAATAATCTTGTATTTTAAGTACAATATTCTTGTATTTTAAGTACCTTTTAATTATGATAAGCATATTTTTTTAGTTCCTTAGAACCAAACGTGGGCAGATTTTAAACAGAATTCTCTTTAGATGTTTCACAGAAAGAATCTAGAAATGAGCTGGGAATTATTTCTACTAATTTTCCTACCAGTTTTTAGATAAATATTGGCATGATTAGGTGTTCCAAAAACCCAGATGCTACACTTAACTTGGTTCATTTTCCATTGTTATCCTTTCCCTTTACTGTGAAAAATATTTCTACAGAGTCTGATGTTTATTATTGAATTTCTAACTGGCAGTGTTTATATGCTATATTTATGGGTCTAATTTACAATGTTTTAGGAGCAGACAGATTAGGTACTGAAAAAAATCTGTCTTTAATTTTACTTGAGTTATGTCTTGGGTGGCATACTTCTGTTAGATTTCTTCCATATGGAAGCAGGAAATATAATTACCTGAGCTTTGTGCAGAGCTTGGTGTAGAGTTAATCTTGTGAAGCTCCTTCAGGGTAGTTATTCTGAGGCCTGCTCCAGCTTGAAACCATTCAGGGCTATTCCAATCATTCCAGAGGCAAAGGTAGGTGAAGTGAGGCTAAATGTGGGATTTGTGATCTTCCCAGTTGCTTCTGGGGCCCTTATAAATAAACTAAAGCTTTCCTCTTCATAAGGACAGCCCCTCTGAAGGTCTGCTCACTGGTCTGTGGTGCGGCTGTCCACACAGTAAGCCTTCCCTTCTATGACAGAGCTGTCGCTTGCAGTGGGAATCATTTTAGCTTCTACTGTTACTTCTCAGATGATCAGGGAGGGACGTCCAGATCCTGGATCTCTATGCACAAATCAGAGCATCCGTTACTGTTTGTTACAGCAGCAAACTGTGCAGGGCCTTTTATACTGTAGAATCTTGGGAAAGGCTGCAGCTTATAAGTAGAATTTCCCTGTGTGCAGGGCTGGGCTTGTGTGTGTGGTGGTCTAACAGTGTATACAACAACTCTGTGTATAGGGGAAAGAGAGTAGGTACCCCACATGGAGGTAGAGCATACTCTATTCAGGGGTAACCATCCTCTTGCTGAATTCTGTTTTGCAATTCTGCAAAACGATGCCTGTGGCAAAAGGATGCAGTTAATAATGGATTATTTTTAAAAGGGAAAAATTTAAGAAACATTTATAGTGCATAACATTTAGTTTTCAGAGAAAATCTTAATTGAAAGAATAAGTTTTAGGGCCAGGGATGTAGCTCAGTGGCTCCTTGTGCTGCCTTGCAAGCACAAGGTCCTGAGTTCGATCCCACAGAACACAATGCCGGGCATGGTGGCTCATGCCTATAATCCCAGCACTCAGGAGGCAGAGTCAGGAGGATTGCTGTGAGGTCAAGGCTTGCCTGGGCTACATAGTGAGCTCAGGGCCAGCCTGAACTACAAAGCAAGACCCTGTCTCAGAAAGAAAGAGAGAGAGAGAGAGAGAGAGAGAGAGAGAGAGAGAGAGGGAGAGAGAGGGAGAAAGGGAGAAAGGAAGGAAAGTAAGTTTTATACAAGTTTATACTGTACAAGGAATTCTATAAGAAGCAATTAGGGGAACTGTGAATAGGGATGAAACTACTCAGGTGTAACTACAGTAAATTATAGTGCAGGAGGCTGTTTTTGGATACGACAAACATTTTTGTAGTGAGCTACATTTGCTTTGACTGACTTTGCTTTTTCGTAAAAAGAGGTTCTTGAAAAGAACATTAAGAACCTTTGGTGATCACCAGAAATGGTCTTGGAGAATACAAAGCTTCCTCAGGGCATATGTGGAAAACTGTTGAAATAGTTTGACACAAAGTTTGGCAGAACACTAACTTAAGTTCTAGAATTATAAATGCCATGGGCTGAAGGTAAATTGCATGACTTTAATTCAATAAATGTTATTAAAATAACAAAAGCAGTACTTCTTAAAAATCAGACTCCAATTCTTTTGAATTCTTTACATTTTCTTTTTTTTGTTTTTGTTTTATTTTTTGTTTTTTTGTTTTTTGAGACAGCGTCTTGCTTTGTGTTCAGGTTGGCCCTGAGCTCACTATGGAGCCCAGGCAAGCCTCGAACTCAGCAATCCTCCTGCTTCTGCCTCCTGAGTTCCTGGGATCACAGGTGTGAGCCACCATGCCTGGCACTGTGGTATGTGGTACTGATTGCTGGTAGGCATGAGTCACCATGCCCGGCACTCTTTACACTTTCTAACATGTCATTTCCATGTGTATTTGGACTCCTTTGGGAGTTAGCAGCTTGTCTGACTCCAGCTGTATGACCAGTCCTGTGTACATACGGGTTTCACATCCACAGAGTTAACCAAGGTAGATTAAAAAATACTCAAGAAAAAAAAATGTTGCATCTGTACCAAACATATGTAGACTTTTTCTTGTCTTTAACCCTAAACAGTACAGGATAGCCACTATTTACATAGCATTACATTGTAGTAGGTATTGTAGAAGGCCTAGAAATGATCTCCAGTGAACAGGAAGACAGGACTTGAGCGTGTCGAGATTCTTGGTGTCTGCACAGACCCTGGAACCGGTGCCCCAGGTGTACCCTGGGCAATTGTAATTGGTTTTTCCTTGTAGGTTTTATTTTAAATATTGCTCATACTGTGTTCAGTTGCACTTTAATCTTCGTATCCTTCAGATGGTGCAGTGTGAGTCCTGTGCTTTCATACTGAGCCTAAGAAGAGACTTCAAGGATACTGGAATTACTATACTTAAGTTAGACTTAAGGAACTTTTATTTAGGATGTTCTTTTGATTTAATTTCCTTAAATTAAAAGTGCTTTCGCTAAGTGCGTAAACGTGCCACGAAATTTAAAAAGTAACCAGAGAAAGGGACGTCTCCCTCCTCAGATGTCCCTGGCCACTTTGTCTCCGTGCTCAGGCCACCGCTTTAGTCCTGTGTGTCTTTACGGAGCCTGTGTGTTTACGGGCATATGGAGAAGTGCGTTGTGCAGATGGTGGCGTTCTCCGCTTGCTGTTCCAGTGTATCCCGGTAGCCCTCCCCTGTCAGCACACCGAGAGCTGCCTCTTTTTTTAAAGTTGTAAACATGATCAGACCACTTCCTTTACTTCTGTGTTCTGACAGAATTTTTGATAGCACAGAAGTCACAAAATTTACAACTATGTCTTCAGAATATCTTTAGGACTGGAACTGGCTGTTAGCCTTAGGGGATTCTGAATGCTTTTGTCGTGGAGTCACTTTGAAGTGGTTTTTAAAATTTTTGAAGGAGACCGGTTGATATACCTAGTTTTTTAAATACTATTACAAATGAAATCCAGAAGCAATTTTCAAGTAGAAATTTGATTATTAATTTCACTTTTCCTGTCTCCGTTTCTTCTGATTATCATTCAGTTGTATGGAATTTGGCTGTGGCTTGGTTGGCAGTTTGTTGTTGTGAAATTATGGTACAAACGATGGTCAGATTTCTCTGGCATTTACTAAATAGCATTCTGTGGTCTTGTTACTGTTTTTGAAGCATGCATTCATCAAAGCTTAAAATGCTTGCGAATGTGTATATTGAGAGAACCTTGTGTCCACCCTGTTTGTTCTTTGTGTTTTGTGTTGCTTTTCTCTGCTATGAAACTTCTGGGTCTGTTAAGAAAAGGAAAAAAGAACAAGACACTGCTTTACTGAGTGACGTGTGTTGAACGAGGAGTGGGCCCGAGCCAGACTGGCTAGTGGAGGGACGTGCAGGACTGGACGCAGGAGCAGCGGGGTCTGTCAGGTGCCTGCTCTGTTTCTCCAGCCCAGTGTTACCATGGGAGGTCCGAAAAGGGATGAAGAGCGAAACGGGGCCAGGGGATTAGACCCAGTGAAGATTTAGGTTTAAAAGGTTTTATTAGGCTCAAAGAAGAGGTTTTCTAATAGTACGACTAAAAATGAAGCCCCTCCTGCTATTAGTTATAATTGAGGGCACAAGTTCCTCTCTCTTCAGGTGTTGCCACCATTTGAAGAGTTTTTTCACCCTGAGTTGGAGTCTTACAGGAAAAGTACATTTACAGTAACAGACTTTTTATGTATTTAGTAGCAGCCGATTCAGAGTGCTCCAGCGTGCATTTTAAAACAATGAGTTTTTGTTGTGACAATTGCTCAGAAAAGAAAAAGAAAGATGGAAACATAAAAAACTGAGCTATGCTCGGAATTATATTTGAGTGGTTGATTTCTGTGCTGTGGATTCCTTGGGGGGAAAGTGCTTAACAGTAAAAAGAATATAGATAGAGTTTCATTACAAGTAAAATTCTTAGTTTTTTTTTTTTTGGTATAAAGGCCATTATCCTTCTTCAGTGATCATCTGATTATTCCTTCTCAATTAGTGTAACAGTTTCAATAAAATACATAGAATAATGACTACAGCTGGAAGGGACTTAATAATTGAGTTCTAACTGTTTACCTACTGGATTCCCAGTGGAAAGCCCATTTTTATTTAAAACCTTGCAGCTCCTTAGAGCTAGAACCAGAGCCCTGAGTCCCATCTCCTAGTTCAAGTTCCCAAGTTGGGACTTTAAATTTTAGATTTCAAGCCTTGTAGAAATGAGCGATAAAATGTCAGCCCTTATGCTGGGTTCCCTTCTCTCCTTTTTTTGTATGAGGGATCAAACTCAGGACCTTATGTGTTCCAGGTAGGCATGGTGCCACCAAGCCAAATCCTGGGTCCTTTTGGTTACCTTCTTTACATCTGCTTAAATTCTTACCCATTTCTGCAAATCAGCAAGAGAACTATTGGGAGGGGATGAAGAAGAAAGGGTGGGAAGGGACCCTGGCCTGTCTCTCTGTCCAGTGCCACATACTTCTAACTTGGTAACGCCCTACCAAATGACTTGTCTTTGCTGGTCTTCATCTCTAAGTCTTTGCTACTTATAACCTCCACCTGAGACCAGGAGTCAAACTCAGGGCTTTGCTCATCCGAGGCAAGCAGTCTACCACTGAACTACACACTCAGCCCTCACCTGTATTCTTGACCACACCCTTTTCTTTTTGGTTCATCAAAAAATTTTCTTTTCCTTAAATTCTGAAGGCTCAAAGCAGTATGCTCAGTCAGTGGTAGAGTGCTTGCTTAGCATGCCCAAGGCGTTGGGCTCGATTTCACTACCTTAAATCACACCCCTCCCCCAAAATTCTCCACATTCACTGATTTCCCAGTAAGCCTGCAAGTAGAATTAATTGTTCCTTAATATCATCATCCTCTGAAACCAGGAATAGTGGTTCAAACATGTAATCCCAGCACTCTGGGAGGCTGAGGCAAGAGGACTGTAAGTCTGAGCCCAGCCTGAATAATTTAGCAATTTAGTGAGACTCTAACTCAAAATAAAATGAGGTGGAGGGCCGGAGGGTTAGCTCAGTGGTTCCGGCGCCTGCCTCGCAAGCACAAGGTCCTGAGTTCAATCCCCGGTAACCACATACAATGCTGGGTGTGGAGACTCATGTCCACCAACCATCAATACCACATACCACAATGCTGGGTGTGGTGGCTCACACCTGTCATCCCAGCACTTGGGAGGCAGAAACAGGAGGATTGCTGAGTTCGAGGCTTGCCTGGGCTACATAGTGAGCTTAGAGCCAGCCTGAACTATAAAGCGAGACCCTGTCTCAAAAAAACAAATGAACAAACAAAAAATAAAATAAAATGAGGTGGAGATATAGCTCAGTGTGAAGGCCCTGGGTCCAGTTCCTAGAATCACAAAAGGAAAAGAAGAGTTCTGTTAGATTTGTTTTCCTTTAGTGACTATCTCATCTCTTTTCCTTAAATTAAGTTTTAAAACATAATTTATTATTACAGAATATAATACACTTAAGGAACATAGTATGAGATTCTGTATCAGTAAATAACAGAATTTTTTTTTTTTTTGAGACAGTCTCACTTTGTAGTTCTGGCTGGCCGTGAGCTCACTATGTAGCCATACAAGCCTTGAACTCACAGCAGTTCTCCTGCCTCTGCTTCCTGAGTGCTGGGATTACAGGCATGAACCACCATGACTGGGAATGCCAGAATTTTTATAATTTAAATTCAGTTTGCCAGTAACATAGAAGCACATCAAAATATAGTTAATAGTGGTAGTTCAGGAAAAAAATGACTTCAACATATTTATAACTTTCTTAAGTGTTACAGCTTTCCAAAGAGTCTAAAATTAGACTAGGAGTGAGGTTGAAAAAACTTTTACATTATAAAGAGGTGATTTAGACTAGTATGTAAACTTTTAAAGTGTGTGGTATATTTTATAATTCTGTGATATGGAAGCATATGTTTATTTTTTCTTTATAACCACATAAAAGATAAATATATTTTTTAAAAAGGGCAAATAAAAATACATATGATTCTTATGCCAATTATTCCTTATTTAATTATATGTATGCATGTATTTTTCAGACAGGGTCTCACTATATAGGCTGGCCTTGACTCACTGTGTAGCTCAGGCTAGTTTTAAATTCATGGTGATCCTCCTGCCTCTTTCTCCTGAGTGCTGGGATTACAGGTGTGTGCCACCACACACAGGATCTTTTTTTTTTTTTCAGTACCAGGGATTGAACTCAGACGCTCTTAGCCAAGTTTTTGCTGAGTTTTATCCTCTGTTCTTCACTTGGTTCCTTTTGCTATGATCTGAGAATCCAGTAAAGTACTTGAAATGGCTGCAAAAGTGGGGGAAAAAAACACTGATGACAAGAAAATGCAATATATTGATAAGCTTGGTGCTTAAGGAAATACACATGCTGATACATCTCTTAGAATAGGAATATAGAGCTGTCTCTTTCAGTTTTGCATTGCCCTGGGGACATGCCAGATCTTCAATACTCTAACACAGAAATAAAAGGGAGGGCTGGAAACATCTATCCTTTTGGTATCAGTGTATTAGGCACTATTTTTGTTGGTAGGAACTGCTGGTGTAGTTTTCTCTTCCCAAACTTTGCTTTTTCCCTTAAGTCATTTCAATTCTCTCTCCCCCAAGTTTTCTTTTTGCTATAGTTTCTGTATTCATGACACATTTTGATACTTCAGGCATCTGTCTCAAAAGTATGATTGGATAAGCATAAATCAAATGAGATGCATTTTTTTCCTAGAAAAGATATTGAATCCTTAAAGAAATCAAGCCATGGATTATATTATAATCAGCAGAGAGAAGAGCATCATTTCCTAGAAAGAGTATCACAGTGGAATCCAGAGGACTGGATATTCTGTTTCCATCTAAACTAACTTGTAAGGCCAGGACGTTGGCTGAGCTGTTTATCCTATCCGAACTGCATTCTCACATCCCTGAAAAGATTGTTTGCAAGTCCTCTTTGAGGTTGTTAGAAGGCAGTCTTTTTCTCTTCTTGGTTTAGGCCAGTTGGCCCGATGCATGTTACTCTCTTACCTTTGAGGAGCCTGGAATCCTGGAGCCGGAAGGAATCTCAAAAAGTCTTGAAGCTCTTGATATCAGAAAGTGGAAAGACATCCCTTGTTCCTGGGTAGAGAGAACCAACATCATCAAAATGGCTATACTCCCACAGCTACTATATAGATTCAATGAAATTCTAATTGAAATTCCATCACCATACTTCACAGAACTAGAGAAAACAATTAAAAAATTCATCTGGAACCACAAGAGACCTAGAATAGCAAAAGCAATTCTAAGCAGCCAGGATAAGGCAAGGGTATTACAATCCCCAATTTAAAACTGTACTATAAAGTCACTGTGATTGAAAAAAAACCTGTATGGTACTGGCAAAGTAATAGATCCGAGGACCAGTGGAACAGATTAGAAGATCCAGAAACAACCCCGGATACACTAAGCCACCTTATCTTTAACAAAGGAGCCAAACATCCTCAATGGAGGGAAGACAGCCTCTTTCACAAAATGGTGCTGGAAAAATTGGGCTTTAACCTGACAAAAAATAAAGCTAGATCTATCTCTTTTACCATGCACAAAACTAAAATTACAATGGATTGAGACTTAAACATTAAAACAGAAACAATAAACCTGCTGCAGAACAGGTCAGGTAAAACTCTTGGAGACACTGGCTTAGGCAGAGACTGTTTGAACAAAACCTCTATAGTATGAGAACTAGCAGAAAGACTCAACAAATGGGATCTCATTCTCCTAAAAAGCTTCTGCACAGCAAAAGAAACCACTGGCACTGCTAAAAGACAACCAACAACATGGGAAAAAATCTTTACTAGCTGTTTGTCAGACAAGGGGTTACTATCTAGAATATATAAAGAACTTAAATCAGTGCCCCCAGGTTTAAAGACCCAATTCAAAACTGGGCATTTGAAATGAACAGACACTTCTCAGAGGCAGAAGTCAAAGCAGCCAAGAAGCGTATGAAGAAATGTTCAACATCACTGGTCATTTGAGACATGCAGATGAAAACAACACTGAGATTTCATCTCAGTCCACAAAGAATGGCTGCTATTGGGAAATCAACCAGCAATAAATGCTGGTGAGGCTGCAGGGAGAAAGGAACCCTTTTCCACTGTTGGTGGGATTGTAGACTTGTACAACCATTGTGAGATCAATGTGGAGATTCCTCAGAAAACTAGGACTAGAGGTCCCATTTGACCCTACTATTCCCCTGCTAGTAATATACTCAAAGGAATTTAAAAATCACATTGTAAAGACAGATGTACATCCTTGTTCAAAGCAGCTCAGTTCATGATAGTCCGATCTTGGAAACAACCCAAATGCCTATCAACTGGAGACTGAATAAAGAAGATGTGTTTTTTTTTTTAAATGGAGTATTACTCTGCCATAAAGAATGACAATGATTCATTCATTTATGTGCAAATGGATACATTTTGAGGACACACTAATAAGTGAAATAAATAGATTACAGATATGCAAATGCCATATTTTTTCTCTGCCATGAGAATCTTTAGATGTAAATGAGTTCTAGAATGTATGATAGTTTTGTAAAATAGGAAATATCCAAAGGGAATTTGGTGTGGGAACGTAATGAGGAGAGAGAATAAATATGATTCCAAAAGAAAATGAAAGAGGATGTATATGAGGGGTGGGTGGGTATGGATGTGGGTAAAAATGAGAATTAACTTGTGTCATATACTGGTACAAATTCCCCAAAGTTGTGTGTGATTGTGAGCTGTATATAAAATGTATCAATAAATATATATAAAAAAGAAGTCTTGAAGCTTTTCAACCTCTGGGATACACAAAAGCACTTTGATTTTATTATCACTGCTAGCATGAATACAGAAATTGGCATTTTTGTGTAACTATAGTGTTGAGGACAATGAGGAAGTTGATTAAAAATCCTGTTTTCTCTCTGACCAATTAAAGCAAGGCTGTGCCCTTAAATGGTGGTAAGTGCTAGACAGGTGACCTAAGTGACATGCAAAGCTGGCAGTGAGCTTGGAGGGTGGAGACTGTGGCATGCAGAACACGTGCTCTGTTTACATGGGTAGCCACTCTTCAGTTTTCTTGTTTTTTAAAAAAGATTTAAAATTTTAATAGTATGTTTTCAGTATAAGCAGTACTGATTACATTCTTCGTGAGGAGTTCACATCTTAATTCTTTTCCTCCCCTTCCTCTCTTCTCCTCCTCCTGTCCCTCCAGCTCTTGCTCACCTTCCTTTTGGAAAAGATCTAAGTCCCTGTTTCCTATTATTTGTGTTTTATTTTGTTCTATATTCATATTTTGACTTTGAGTTTTAAGCACTAGATGGATCCAATAAAACATGCCTCCTGGTGGCAAATAGCCAGGATTGTGGTTGACAGTATCTGTTGCAAACAAATGGTTTTTGTATTGTTGGTTATGTAGGTTGGAGATTTCACCTGTTTCAGTAATAAAATGAAATTGTAGAAGTTATACGTGAGCTGGTTCCCTCACGTATGAGATTTGTTGGCTCTTCTAATAGGCCTTCTGTTCTCCTTACCTTAACTTCTTCCATTTTCCTTAAAAAAACTCTTTTCTCAGAATTATAATTTGTTTTGCAAACTTCTATTATGCCTTAAAAGAATTCTTAAAATTTCTTTAGTTTTGAAGTCTTTCCCCTGAAGTACTTGTTTTGAATACTCCTTATCTATTTTCCAATATTTAATACTCCTTACACAAAGAATTTAACCCATATGTCTAATGAGTCATACTCTGTAAGATTCTGTTTGTTTTTTCCCCAAACTCTCCTCAGTCTATACAGTAAAAGAAATAATATTCCAGACTCATCCAGTCCTTTGTAGGTTGATCAGATTGTCTTATTGCTTTGGTCAGAGGCCACCATACAGCTGAATCCTACTCACTGAGTCTATGACCTCAATATTTTTTCTCTCTATTGGCTCTGTTGTAATCAGGAGTTTTTCATATTTTAGCCACACAATTCATTTTCTTTTGGTCAGTGCACTGTCTTGTATTCACAACTAATAAACACCTCTTATCTTTGGCGGATAATTTCTGTCTCTGTCAAAGTTACTTGAAATTTGGTTATTTTGCAGAGGAGCTAGAAAGATTCACCTAGTGTAGAGCCACAGAATTACTTAGAATTCTTTCAATTTCATTATATAGCCATTACTTAAAAAGAAAATATTTTGGGCCTGTACGTCTAGATGCTGTTATAACTCCCTTAGGTTGCATTAAACCATTTATTTCTATCGCTGTTAACTCTTGGTTATCCTGCTATAGGATATTCTTAAGTTCCACAGGTACCGGTGTCATTTATAGTTTCTTGTTTGAGTATGGAAACTATTCTTGAGAATAAATATGGGTAATTATTTAGGGGTTTATGGTTGGTTCTACTGGAGAGAAGAAACACAATTATTGTTTACTTCATGCATCATTATTTTATATTTTGAGTAGCAAGGTGTCTACTCTTCTCATTGCTGAGATAAAATACCCAGTGCCCCGAGTTAGAGGAGGAAATGTTTATTTAGCTCACAGTTTGTAGAGGTTCCAGTCCTTAGTTGGCCTGGCTGTAAGGCAGGGTGGCCTGGCGGAGGGACATAACAGCAAAAGAGCTCACGCTGTCCATCCAGTGACGGTAGTGGTCGAAACAGCAGCAAGAAGCCCTCTTCCGGTCCCTTTTATTCCACCCGGGCTGCTCATCCAAGGTGCGATTAGCACTCGCAACCTTAAGCCCAGCATCTCACACTCGCTTCAGGCACCTCCAGAGGCCCCCACCTGTGACCGCGTGAGGCTTTCGGGGAACATCTAGATATAAGCCATAACACAAGGTCAGAGAACTAGGAGAGCCTTTAAATTGAATATAAATATTTATGTCAGATTTTTTTTTGTGTTGGACTTTGAGGATATCTATTCTTTGATTTAAAGTTAATGGCTTATTTCCCATACAACATAATCAGATGTGCTTTTTGTTATTGTCATTACAGTGTTTGGGGAGGAGCCATGAAGAGTGAAGAAGTTACATTTCTAATACTTGAAAGTTCGTGACTGCTTACATGTTTTCATGAAAATCAAATATGACTTAGAAGCATTGAAGGTTTATGATGTCATCGGTTTCGAGAGAAAACAAACTCCGGCAGGCCGTGAGCCTGCAGGGAGTTGACCCGGAAACGTGCATGATTGTATTTAGAAACCACTGGTCACAGGTAAAGTACGACTCTGCTCAGGGCCACTAGTTTGGTAGCTCCAGGAGTTTCTATCGTGTAGAGCAACTGGGTTTTCAGAGACTTTAGTAGGAAACTTGCCAGTAGGCAGGGAGGACAGTTTTTTTCTCCTTGCTTTAGTAGAGTAGGTATCCAGTGAGAAGCTGTGCTTTCACAAATGCAGTTAGGGGCGTTCTTAGGTATTTTCAGAAGGACCGTAGTTGTTCCTTAAAGTGACTTTTACATCATTCTGCAATATACTTGACCATAATTGCATTCTCTCCATCTCCCTTTTTCCTGATGATTTTCACCCTGTTATTTAACTCTAATAACAGTAAAATACTATACATTCATTAAGCCTTTACCAAGTATTGTGTTGAGTGGTTCAAGGGTTTTACAACACTTAATCTCCACAACCTGTAGGCCACTTAGAATGAAGGTCCTCATCTTACAGTCGAGGGGACGGGAAGTTGAGGATGTTTAGTAACTTCCTTGAGGTTATAAGCTAGTGAATCGCCATGCAGCCTTAGACCTCTGACTCTGGAGTCCACATGTCTGACCTCAGTACTCTGCCATTTTCCAGCTGCGGATCCCTGTGTAATTTAAGGAAAGAAGATGTGTGGCTGTACCAGAATTCTTGTCGTCTTCATTTCAAAGCTTGTTATAAACTTTTTCTGATTATTCCTTTTGTCCCCTCGGTAACTGTTCTCTCATCTGCTGTTGTGGATAATTAAGGGTTGAATGTTCAGAACATTTGCCAGGCCGCCCCTTTCCTCAGGGAGTGTGCAGGTAGTAAAATAAACAAAATCGTCCTTCTTTACTCCTTGTCCCACATTACACTCCCCAGGTGAGCTGGTAAGTGGCTATTTATGTGACAGTGTTTTAATGACTACCTAGTTCCTTCCTGTGGCCGGAAACAACACACAGGTTAAAGCACTGAGCCTGTAAATCACAGCAATTATAGGGGACATGGTTTAGATCAAAAAAGGAACGAAATCAACTGTGCCTCTGGGTCGTTCACAGTCTGCAGCTTCTTGTCACTATCCAGTTTAAAGCTTCCAAGATTTTTTTGTGCATTTCCCATTCTTTGACTTTTTACTGTCAGAATTTTAATGGATTTGCTATGGACATCTGCTTTACTAAAGTGAAGACAGTAATTCAGGAGTTTTTCCAGGTAATTAGACTAATTACTTTTGGCTTTGTACTTTGGGCATTTTGAAACAGTGGCTCAAAAGTAGAGTAGTGAGGGCTGGAGGGTTAGCTCAGTGGTTCCGGCGCCTGCCTTGCAAGCGCAAGGTCCTGAGTTCGATCCCCGGTAACCACATATAATGCTGGGCGTGGAGACACGCCCACCAACAATCAACACCGCATACCACAATGCCAGACGTGGTGGCTCACGCCTGTCATCCCAGCACTCGGGAGGCAGAGACAGGAGGATTGCTGAGTTCCTGATGGCTTGCCTGGGCACCATAGTGAGCTCAGGGCCAGCCTGAACTACAAAGCGAGAC
>PVIC010021959.1:0-28090 GCA_004025085.1 Thryonomys swinderianus
CATGTAAATTAGACTGAGTAACACATATTTTCCTTCTCAATGTAAGTGGCTATCACTTAGTCCACTGTGGACATGAATAGAAAAAATTGTAGAATGGAGGATGAGATGCTGCTTGACTGTTGAAGCGGAGACATCAGTCTCCTGCTCTCAGACTGGGACTTACACCATCGGGATCCTGTCTCTGGGGCTTTCAGATTTGACCTAGAACTGTATCATCAACTTTACTGGGTCTTCAGTTTGCATATGGCAGGTCCTGGGACATCTCATCCTCCATGATAACAAGCTAAATTCCCAGGATGGATTTCTTTGTATATATTTATAGACCCTCTTGATTGATGCCTCTGAGGCATTTAAAAACAGGTTTTTCCTAACCTACTTCACCAGAATTTTCCATCACTCCTCCCTGTGTATGGCTCATCACTGCACCCTCCATGGAGCCTGAATCCTGTTCATCTTTCAGGACTGTATTTATTTGCTGTTTTGGCTCAGAGTCACATTTCTCCACTTCCAAGCACAGCATTCCCAGCATGCACCACTTTGACCAGTGTTGTCTTATGATATTTCGTTGTAGTTCGTGTACTTAATAGGAGTAACAATTGTGCTTTTCAATTTGGAATTTGTTGTATCCTCAAGTGGTTTGCTCTTCATCAGCATGATTTGATTTTCTAAGTAAATAGTATCCTTTCTAGTATGCAACAAAATGATGTAGGACATAGTCAACTTTTGCTTTCATTCTGATTTGTTTCAACGTGAAATTTTACTAGTTAGCAAAATGTTACTCTGTTTTTCTTCACTTCTTTCTCTTTTAACATACACTCCCTCAATTAAAAATCTCACCTAAGAAAGGTAAAAATATCCCTACTTGGAATCAGTAAACTTTGTTTTTAAGCCCTTTTTAAATTACATGGTTTTGATTGTTGTGCCCTATTTGAGGGCACAGAGGAGTAATATATTAAGTGAAATTTTCAAATGAGATTAGAATCTTACAGAAGTAGAGGAGACACCATAGAGGAATTTTGTTTCAGTTTTAGTTGTTCTTTTTTTTTTGAGATAGGTCCTTGCTGTGTTGTCTAGCTCTTGTGTGTGTGTGTGTGTGGGGGGGGTGTGAGACAGGATCTCCTTGTGTAGCTCAAACTGGCCTCGAAGTCTGGCGATTCTCCTGGCTTGGTCTTCTGAGTGCTGGGACAACAGGCATGTGTCATCACACCTGGCACCATGGAGGAACTGGATGTCGCTCACAGTCATCTACTGAGCAACCATGGTCTATAAGCCAGGTTATAGGAAGTTTCCCTCCTGAGGTTTTCATATAAGACATTGTTAAGCAGCTGGAGGGAGAAAAATTTGATTCCTTTTTTTTGTCATTATTTTGTTGTTCGATCATTTCTTCCAGCATTCATTCATTTGGGCAATATTTGAACATCTTTTCTGCATTACAGAAACTCTGCTGGAAATATAGCAGCTAGCACTTTATAGACCAGAAGAAACAAGCACCTTAATCTGTAATTATAGACAGTGTAAGGTCTGTAATTAGCATAGACTATCGAAGAAAGAAGTACAGTGAAAACCCACTTGTCTTATCCTACAGGGGGAAAAGGAGTCAAAAAAAATTCCTGAGTAATGTCTCATATCACCAACATGAGCATCAGCCATGCAAAGGTTCACAGCTCAGGCAAAGGTACAAAATAAAAAAATATGTGATGACCTTGTATGGTTCATTAATGCCAGATAGAGAATGATGAGAAATGAGATGGGGAGGCAGGGAGGTTTACGCGGACATAAAGGTGTAAACCATTGGGAATTACCAGAGAGTTTTATGCCAGCAGCATCAGGCCTAGATACACCCCAGAGGGAGATCATTTTAGCAGACTCAAGGAGGATAACTTGGAGAAGGCTGAGCTCATAAGCAGTGGGTTAGTTAATGCTTAGTTCTCCCAGACCAAATTTATGGTATCATATCTTGCAACAGATGAACATAAGAGCATCCATTCTACATAAGAACAAAAGCACAGCACGATTCTTCTCCCTGTCCTACTGACCTACGCACAATTAATCATTAATGGAACTAGTTCTACAACACGGTGGGCAGAGTTTCATAGGGAGTATACTGAGAAATCAACCTACTGTTAGGAGCCAGCCTAAGTTTTCTGGTTACCACCTAGATAGAATGGATATCCCACAACCGAAGTACGATGTATGGCTTGATAAGGCTGGAAAATAAGTCTAATTTAAAGCCAGGAAATGAGATGTAGAAAGGAAAACCCTCCAACTTTCTCATTTGAGCTCCTGAATGGAAAAGCTGGCTGAGAGTGGGCCAATTCTGTAGCACATAAATAGAATTGATTCTTCAATTCTTTCTAAGATTTGGTCCCTGGGGTTTATTGCCAGGAGACTATAACATCCAGCATTATCACTAGCCTGAAAAACGAGATGATCTGTTTTTATGTTCCACAGGAACACCTGTTGCTACACTGGCTGAGACACAGCAATCAAGTCTCTGGTACAGGCCAAGGACAGTCAGAAATGGAAGTGGAGTATTGCTTAAACAACTTAGGTATCTGGGTATTCTAGCCTCTTTCTTTCCTCATCACAGCTTAATTTACATTTTGCACTGTGTTGCTCTTATTTTGTAAGCCCAAAGCTGGCTTTGCAGATTGATGGGGTAAATGATAGCTACAAAGTAAAATGCTAGGTGAGGGTTATAGAAAAGGCCTCAGGGCTGAGAGCAATTTGTTGAAGGATTTGAATCACTGAAAGCTGCTACTGGGTTAAGGGTTAGGATTATATCAGCTTTCAGGTCTTTTCTTCATACTTTTAAACAAGGTGCAGTTCTAACTTTCTTCCTGATCTGTTTGGAAGGAAGTAGACATGTTCATTAAGTTCTACAAGAGTTTGAGACAGCTTTTTCCTAAAGGCAAGCTTCTTTTATGAAAGTCATGTTGTGATTCAATTTGGTACATTGTCTGGAATTTATGGGGCTCTCTGAAAATGTACAGAAATTGGTAGTATTTATCTCTTGATGTAGCTTGTAGCTCATAGCAGCGTCGTTTAAACCTAGTTTAGAATCCAATTTCATCTCCACAAAGTGTGTATATCATGCCCCTTTGTTTGGATTCTATTGTGGCGGTTTTACTCTTGAACTTAGGGTTCCAATCAGTGCTGGAGAGTAATTTTCACTTCTTGCTTCCTTCCTGCTCATCCAAGTGACAAAAAAGTTCCCCTTTCATGCTCTAACAATCTTTCCTTCACCGTCTCACAAATCTACAAAGACTCTCTGACTGGTTCTTTACTGACCTGTATCTTATGACCTTCAGAGTCAGGTTTTTCTTACTGCCTCAACTGTCAGGTCCCCTGGCCCCCATTCCTAGGTAAGCTGCATTTTCATATATGTTTTTTGAATTTTTGCTCACTGTCATTAAGCACTTATTAAGCACCAATTGCACTATGATGAGGGTGGATATATGATGGCTTATTTCAGGAGGTGCTAAATGAGATCCATAAGGAATCCATTTTTTAGGGCAAAGGTAAGGCACACACAGTCCAGATGATGATGCATAAGTTTTCATTACTCATAATTACAATTTGCTTGTCTTTTGTTCAATCATTTGCAGAGGACACAATTATAGTAATATACTTCGCTGAAAATAATACTTAAATGATTGTCCCTATTTTACAAAGTAGTTTTAATTTTTTTAAAAAGTTAGATACCTTGAATACAAATGTTTAATAATGGTGGGAATTTTGTCTCTTTTCTCTTATTGGACACACTTGCTAACCTGGGAGGTATAGGAATCCAGGAAATACAAATACGGTTACATTTTTCATTCCCTGGTTTTTCTATGTTCTTTCTCAAGATGGTATTGATTTTCCATCTTTAGTGTTGGTGTGGGAAATATCTAGCAGCTAACTTTAGATTCTTACAGTGGACAACCTTTAATAGCAATTGGTTAAAGTGATTGCATTTATTCATTGTTTTCTACAAGGAATTTAAATATATAAAGGAACATAAATTTTGCTTTCCTAAAAGTTTCCCCAAAACAACTGTTCTTGTTTAGTATAATGAATACTTTTTTTCTTAAGAAAAACAATGATTTATTTGATAATAGCAATGAATGCTCTCTTCTAGCAGATATGACCTTTTTAAGAACAATAACTTTTAACATTTATGTATAAATTAGAAACTATACTTCAGTTGTGTATTATAAAATAAACTATCTTCTAAGTGCGCTCTGACTAGAAGTCTTCTGGTATACTGAAAAATTAGCTTCCCTCATTAGATCAAGTTTTTGTTGTTATGGTGACATGAATCTTTTAGAAATAATTATTATGCATATCAATAAAACTTTTCAGAAAGGGAGAATTAAAAAAAATGATGGCATGAGCCACTGTACAACAGAATTGCTCCAGGGTGATTTGATTCTCGAGGGAAATGTAACTTTTTAGTTTAACATTGTGTCTTTGCTATTAGTATTGTTTAGATTTTGTGAAATCACATGCTAATTTTCAGGCTATGCATCTGGCCTAGATGTAAATAATTTCTAATCAAATAGATGAAAGTTACAACTCATTTCCCTATGGTACATTAACTAGTTTTGTCTTTCTTGGGGGCTATTTGAATCACTGTTCTCTGGATTTGATTGGAAAGAGCTTTATCCTTAGGCTGGTTCCTTCAGGTAAATATGTCTGAGACCCTCTCTTTCTTCATACTGGTTGTAGAGTCACCCACACAACTGGGGTAAAATTATACTTTGGCCATTTTAGAGATTGTCCTACCAAGGTGCCTAAACACATTCACCCACCACAGCCAACTTCATGAGACCCTTAAATTCAGAAATTTATTTTCTTTTTTTGTCCAGTTCTGGCTCAAATTCCAAGGAGTAACAATTCACTTGTTCTGATTCTTGGTCTCTGTGATTTCTCTCCTTTCCTCTTTGACTTCTTTCCTTCCTTTCTTTCCCCTTCCTATCCTTCTTCTCCTGTTTTCTTTTCATTATGTGTTTCAATTCTGAGTTTTGGCTAAGTTTATCAGCTCAAAACCATCTTGCTTAATTCATGGCTTGAGTTGTTTTTCCTCCACAGCTGGGTATAGGAAGCCGTGTTCCTCAGATCACCAGCAACTTTCACTGCCCGGCCAAAGGAACACTTCCTGCGTCACACATTTCTGCTCTGGGCCACAAACGAGTGGGTAATTTACTATGAGGTCAGTCTCAGAAACATGGTCAAGAGAGGCCCGGGTGTGTCTGGGAAACTGGTCCACGTGGCTAATAAGTTGTTCTCCGGTGCTGGCAGCAGTGTTTAAGGGCTTAGAGTTTTGCTCTTAATCCATGGTGATCTTAACTGGTAGGTGAAGGTCATCTAATTCTCTGGAGGGTAGAAATGACTGAGAATCTGGTTTTTAGCCTTTTCTTCTGTCTCAGTTTCAGGGTTGCTGGAAAGTGAAAGTATCCTTAGCACACTGTCCCTCTGAATTATTGGGTTCCATGATTTCTTCTACTTCCACGGGGGTTATCCATGTAGAACTATAGCTAGGGCCTTCAGCGACTGTGCCAATGTATGGAAGTGGAAGAAACCTGGTTCATCTCATTACGTGAAGGAGACACACATTCCTACTTCCACAAAATATTGATAGATTAGATAATAAATTTTCGAAGTTAAAAGATCTCTGCTTCTCTTGGTTATGTATTTACTTTTTATATCAACCTTCTTAGGATTCCTATGATACAGATAAGCTAAAATTTTAATACACTATGTATTAGACTTGAAAAACAATCATAAAAACTGTTATATCAGAAATATTTTCTTATAAACTCCCATGTTCATGAAAACAAAGGTCATTTTGCCATATTTATTTTTTTAAAATAAGGTAAAAAGTTACATCTTACCTTCCATTTCATTGCTATGAGTTATGTATAAAGTATAATTTCTTTTACATTTTTTTGTTTTTTATTTCCTGATGAGCAGAGTAGTTTCTTAAACTTCTTGAATGGGTTTTCTAGCTAGATAAACTACTATTGCCATATAATGTTTAAAATGGAATATGTCAAATGACATAATGCATGAATTTACATGGAATCAGAAGTCTCATAAAATTTGGTGTCAACAGCAATTTTCCTTTGTGATATGTCAGTTTAAATATAATTTCTAATTTTCTTGTTAAGCTTAAGATCTTGAGTTATTTATTTTATCATTTTATGGGTAATCTGGAAATGTGGGTAATTTCTCAGTAAGAAATAACACTGATGGGTTTGTTGTCATATATACATATATATCTAAACATTTATTTTTTATAATTTTATGTGTCATAGATAAGCTGTAGTTTTCAAAGGATTGTGTGCTTGCAAGGAGTTATATTATGCATACTCATGCTAATAAAGTAATGAACCACATTTCTTTTGAAGGTGAAATATGTTCTAAATTATGAAAAAGCAGAGCCACTAGGAAGGCACAAGTGTGAATACACAAAACATAAACTGAATTTTGTTTTGTAAGGATATATGTGAACACAGTGAATCTAAATAAAAGCAAATAGCTAATGGAATTTTACAAAGATCTGATGGGTTTATTAATGCAACAAGTGTTTTAAATTTTGTGAATCCTTTTCCGCGAAAGCCTACATTAGTCTAAAACTAGATTTTTGCTTTCTTAGGTTTAACATGGCAATTGGTTTTGGAATGCTTAGTCTGCTCTTAAAGGAAGACACAAAAGTTTTTCATTTTCTTTCTATGTAATCTGATCAGAAAGACAATCACATATATGTAGCATCTATTTTGCCCTCATGTTTGTCTGAAGGTTTTGCCAATCTACCATCTGCAACTGAGCCTTAATGAAAGAATGACAGCCCCAGAGGCTAATGGGAGGGTGGAGCTGGATTCTTATCTCTTCTTTGAGTGAATCATTGGTTCAAAGGTGAAGTTAAGGCAACAGAGAATTGTCTCTGTACTGGAAATATATGGTCTCCCATTGCTATTATTTCTCTGGAGAAGCTTAACAAATAGAGTAGAATCTTCATAATTGAGTAAATTTGTATTGTTTTGAGGCACAAAGTTTGTGGTAACTTATTTAAACAATAAAAGGAAATTAATATACTTTAGAATAAAAGATCCAATAAAAATTAAGAAATGAAGCAAAAATATATCTGGAAGAAGGGAGGCTTTTGAAAACACAACCAGAGATTATTTTTGAAGTTTTCATGTAGAAGTTAATTTTCCAGTATTTATAGCTGCTTAAAACAACATGTTTGAATTTGCTGTCCCTTCTCAGAGGCTTATGTAGTTAATTCACATCTTTTACTGCCCTCATGTAAATTAATCAGGTCCAGACCCAGTGACACCAGACTTCTTGTACTGTGAGTAATCTTTGCAGATTATTTATGATATAGCAGGGGACTGTTGAAAAATCATGTAAAACATGGAGATAAAAGAATAACTATGTTTTTTTCAAAGTCATATGGGATCATTTCCAAACAGTCCCATCAAACAATGATTTAATTGTCCAGGGCATTGTACTTTTATTTGTTTCATTTTCTATTGCTTAAGGTCAAGACTAGAAAATTACATGTTAACTTATAGATTTTTGTCCAATACAGATGGAAGTAGTTCATTTCTGGAGGAAAAAGATGACCACAAAGGTTATGGATTTATTGTCTAGTATGAAAATGATTAATTTTGCCTCTGATTCACCATCTTTACTTCAGTTTCCCTCCTCTGGTGGAATCACTGTGGCTCTAATTCTTCTTCCCAGTTTTAGTGCCCACTGGTTCCATCGCTAAGGAGTTCACTCTGTTCAGGGTTCTTTATATTCGCCTGGTATTCGTGTTCATAACTTTATTAAGTCGTATATTGGCAAGTGTAAAGTGACACATGTGTGTTATCTCATTGGATCCTTATGGCAGCCCCACAAGGTAAGGAGGACTGTGTTCAATTCACAGAGGACAATGGAGGCTTCGCAGGAGTAAAATACATGGGAAGGCTTCAGAGCCAGATCTGTCTGATGTTTTTTCTCCTTCATCATATTGCATTTCCATTGACGCATCATGAGAAACCAGTGTAGGAGTGTGGGTTCAGTTTTCCCATGTCACAGTTTAATCGTAGACTTTGTATGGGTCATGACGACTGAACACGCAAGTTGAAAATCAAAACAGAAATCGAAAACAACAGAGTCTTCACTAAATTCCTGATATTCCACCAGCTCCCTGGTACCTTTGAAGGTTGAAATGCTCAGCTCCCTGGTACCTTTGAAGGTTGAAATGCTCAAAGTTACCTGTCTTGGACAGGTGAGTTTAGTCTGAAAGATGGGAGCTTCACCCTGGCTTCCATTACCCTACTGCTCAGTATTGCTGTGTGATTAGCCCAGAGTACCCTGTGCTGAGAGTCCATGTCACAGTCTGGAAAACACTGTTCACATGAGTAGATACAAAGGGTCTCTATTTGTTCAGTCTTTGCCTTTGTGGTCCTGGGCAGCTGCAAATTAAGCACGGTATTCTAATTGCTATCAGGGTTCAGAGTACAAGGATTTTTTAAAAACGTTAGTTTGATTGAAAGACATTTAATTTTTCATCACCCTTCATAAAGCCATTCTGTCTGCCAGCCACTGGATTAAGTGGGTCTCAGGATGGTCCTACTTCCTGGGATTTCCATTTTGAAATACTCTGCTCATAGACTTCTTACCACTAATGTTGGTTACTTTTGCTGACTTAAAATTTAATTATAAGTCTGGAAAGCATATTTGGCAGTCTTTATCTCCAGTCACATAAGTTTCCTTCTGCTGAAACTTCGTCCTTTATTCTCTAGATTCTCTTCCCCTCTTTCACTTTTCCCAACTCAAAACATCTTTTTTGTTACTCTGAGGTACCAGTAATTGCTCAACTTTTAGAAAGCACATGAAGTAGCAGTATGTGACAGAATCATTGTGTGGTTCAAAAAACTATATGAAAAGTATGAAACTTTCAGGTAACACAGGAACATTTACTAAAACAATAAACTGACCTCACAAAAATGCCACATTGCTTAAAAAAAACTAAAAATAGTTGACATAAATTTTATGTATTGTTTACAAATTCATAAATTTGTCATTGTAAACAAAACATCTTTCCCTATAAGAAGTGTTAATTTTGATTGTCAGCAAGTTTTACAGTGTAAGCACTGTGTATGGGAAGACTCTGATGTCATTTTCAAATGACATGTGTTTATATTTTGCTCTGTCTTTGATCAGCTGTGTGAGTCTGGCCAAGTTTCTTGGTTTCAGTCTCTACTTGTAAAAACTAATAGTCTCCGCTTAGTTGTAACACCACACAAAAAAATAATGCTTCAAAGAAACTACTGATACAATGGAAGCTTAATAAGAATCAAGTTCCTTGATTTCCTTAATTCTCTTCACTGGTACATGATTATTCCATACTTGTTTGCAATGAACTTTGCTCAGAGTCTCTTACAAGGATGTTTCTCAGTGAAAAACCATCTTCCCTTCTACATCAACCATTGTACCAAAGCAGTGGCTCTCACATTTTAGATGAGCATGAAAAACAATGGCCACTTATTAGAGGAGGAAGGCAGGAATTTTTCTTTTCTTTTCTTTATTTTTACCCACACTTCAGTTTAAGATGTTCTCCATATAGCACTCTGAGAATCACTGAGAGAGAGCTCAGCTTTATAGACCTTATGTTGATTACCTATATTTGCTGAACAATTGTAAAGTAATTATCAAGCAGCTATTGGGCACGGAGCCTGATTCCAGTGCTGAAGTTCCCACTCTGATGATTAAGGTATTTATTGCTCATGCCTTTGTCTGTCTGTCTGTCTCTCTACCCTCTATCATCTGTAATCTTTTATCTCTTACATCCATTATTATCTATTAGTCTATCACTTATCTGTTATCTATTTAATTACTGACAATTCACAATTGATAAGAAATATTAATGCCAATAGAAGCTGTACAGAATTGAGTATGACCTGGAGCTAGTATGACCAGGCCTGTTTTTAGGGTATAACAGAGACCGAACTACCTATTGAAAATAAGCAGGGTTTGAAAAACTGGATACCTCTAACAGTCTCAGTAGAGTAGGAGGCCAATAAAATATTGTCGTTGTTGGATGAATACTCATGAATCCTGTACTCCTACAGTCTAGGAAAGTTTTAGTAATGCAGACTACTCTCCGAGAATAGTTTCTGTTGTACCATAGGCAAGGGATACTGCACTTGTCCTAAAAAATAGATTTGTCCCATAAATACTGGTGTTATAATTATTATTGAGATTGTTATATCTCATAGATTCATGGGGATCTAGGGACCAGCTCCCAGCATGGCCCCAAGCCAGTATTTTTTTTCCAGAATTTTCTAAATGGAGCACAAACCTGGTAATAGTCCAGATTTTATGGTCTGGCCATAGCAGTCCAAAGCTTCTAAATTATTATAGAACTGAAGGAGGCCTTGAGGAATCAACATGGTGCTCATGGTGTAAGGACCCAGCATCCTGTCAGATGTGGATGTATTTACCCTGATGTCTAGTTATTTCTCATGCAAGGTAGTAATCATACTAATAACAATTTATGCTGTACTGTAGACTCTCTAGGAGACTACTTCCTTGAAACAACATTTTTGTCTAGAGAATTAGAGAACACCTTCTAAACAACACTGTTCCCTATGTACTTTTCATCCCCACCTATGGCCATGCTCTACCACATGGGCACCACCTATAAACTTTGCGTTGCAACCTCATGGGTGTCCTGGACTGTAAATATCCATAATTCATTCACTTCTTTCTGCTATTGTCTTAATAAGAAATTGCTTTAGCCAAACACATTTTTCAAAGTGTTACTGATAAAATGAATGTCAAATTAGTAGAGTAGGGTTGAGTATTTATCTGTTTTGTCCACTGATACATCTCCCCATAAAACAAATAGTGCTGGCACTTGGGAAGTACTCAATAAACACTTCTCCACTTAACAAAAGGAGCAGTCAAGGTCAACTGGGATGTCACCACTTCTCTAAAGCTGTTCCTAATCATTTCATGCAGAATATGTAGCTTTTTACTCTAGGTTTTCATAATGATTTATTTATATGCTATTATTATGATCCACGCAACAGTAGTTTTATATTACTTATGTGTGTTATTCTTCTAAATCATCAGTTCCTTAGAAGCCAGGTGGTAAGAACCCATCACTTCCCAATGGGATCACCATTCCTGTTTACAACTCACAGTGGACTACAAATAGATTCTGCTGAGTTTATGTTAAGTTGAATTTCTGAGCAGGGTTTTCCTAAAAGGTATATCGAACACCAAAATTTCAGAGGATGGAGAAGTGACATACGTTCATCAGAAATTACTTTGAAACAAGAGCTTTTCTCTCTTAAACCTTCCCAGGCCAGAGGCTTTACTGATTCTACGTCAATCAAATTATCATAGCATTTTGCCCAATCTCAGTCCCAGGTCACCTATAAGTATCTGAGTTCTATAGAGTAATCACTTTACTGCCCAAGGCTGCCATGTCTTCCTTTGTAACTCTACCATCACCAAGAGCTCACTGCTCAAATTCCCAATGAAAATCTGCTGCTTGAGCCCATGGCCCAACAAACAGGAGCATATCCTTGTACCTTTGAAAAGTAAACTGGAAAAAGCCAGTCTAAAGAGGAACATGCAGCTCTCCACAGAATCAATCAGACATAATGCTGAAATCCCCCTCCAATGTAGAACACAGTCTACCACTAGTTCTAGTTTGCTTAAAACAGTTGGCTACTTTAAAGTCCGTGAGGCTCACTGAAGCCATTTTAAAGGGACATAACACTGTCTTGCCTATCAAGCAAATAAATTGTTTTTTTTTTTAAGAAAATGTTTTTCTCTCAGCCCTGAAGGTATTTTATCATACTTTGACAGGTTCTACTAGCGTAGATCCCAAGTGTTTATGTCCCTGCAATTTCTTAACTAAACCTTTTCCAGTTGTGCCCATCTGAGCACAGAGGGGAATGGCACTTGCCTAAAGCAACACCATGATATTTCAGTAGAATTGCTGAAAAAGCCTTACCATTCTGTTTTTCTAACATCACATTAAACATTGCTACTTTCTAAAATGCGTACTTTTCTGCATTTATTTTCTCAGGATGAACAGTCTAGGGTTTAAGTTCACTCAGCCTCTGAAGTGAACTTAGCCAAATGAAGAAAAGAGTCAAATAAATCCTGTGGCATTTCACAAACACACTTCAAAACTCCCTGAGGCTTAATTAGACTATAGTTACTTGACTTCATGATATTTTAAGATAATATTCACCAATTGTGGGCAAGATAATCACTCGATGCCACAGATTTCAGAGATGTCGCTTTCAAAATTGCGTTGAGCGGAAGCAACATACATTCCTCTGCCTACTACAGAATAATTAATTCAGAGTGGAAAAGTCAATTGTTTAGATGCCATTATAGTTCAATTGAATTATGTTAATTAGAATGGGTTGGACTTATTCGCCTTTACATCTAGTTCAGTTTTTCTTTTTTCCCCTTTGTCATGGAGCAGAATTTACCACGAACCATCACTGAAGAACATTATTTATCAGGCAGGCGCTGGAACCACTGAGCTCCATGCTTGGTGTGAAGAACATTATTTAAACTTAAAAAAAAAAAAGAACCCACTGTAAAATATAGGCTTTCCAGGTCTCTAATTAGCAAACTACTTTGAAAGTATATTAATGAAAGCATATCTCCAATTTAATTTTTAATAATGCTATTACTGTGGCATTAAAAATACATAAAACGTCTTTCTGAGAAAGGAGAGCATCTGAAGGCAAAAGCAAGGTGGCTGTTGCTGGAAGCCAAGTATGCAGCAAAGGAAGTTGCTTCCTTTATGGCGTTAAGCCTCACCTTCCAATAACAGCGGGCAAACCAGTTTCCATGTCTTATCTCGCCTTTGGAACACTAATATTTGTGTCTGCTAAATTCTTGCCATAGACTGTTATCTTTAGGTAGATTTGAGCAGCTAGTACTCATTCTGAATGACTTTGGAATTATTAGAATAATTAATAAGAGACGTTCTTGGGAGATGCATGTACTGTTCAAACACGGCAGACCAGAGCCTTACAAGTGCTCCTAGATAAGGAAGTTGTCAGAAGCCACTTACATGGTAAAATAGGCTACTTAGTTCTATTTAATGATGAAGTCACTGAGCATAAGAAGTACAAGATTCTCTTAATATTGTCATCAGTATTTTGCTTACTACTTAAAAGCCACGTATTGACAAAAGCCTGGAGGGTAGCGTCAGCTTCAAATATTTTCCTCTGTATCCGTAATGTGTGTCAGGCCAAAGTGCATGCAGAGGAGCATCTGGGGCTGGCATCATACAGCCCTGTGTGTGAGAATTTGCAGCAGCTTATTTGTTTTAGAGTATGTTTATTCAAAGTCTGTTTATTCTTTATTGCTTTGTGCTCATTTGCATTTCCTTTTCACTGTACTGAGGCGCTTGGCTCAATTCCACATACACTCATTACATTTGTAGTTCATTTATCACACTGACCTTGCCCAGAAGGCTGGGCGATAAACTAATGCCACTGTGCTAATCTCTGATTGCTCTTCAGATTTCACCTCTGATGTCCCTTCCTCCAGCAGCCTTCCTTAAACCTTGGAGCCTGGGCAACACAGCCTTCTGAGAGTTGCATGGCTTCTCCACTTATCCCTATTAATGCCTGCACGGCTCTGTATAGGACCGACTGCTACCGTGTCTGCTTTCCTATTGAACTAAGCAACTCACTGAGGGCTGAGTATTAGAGCCTCATAAAGCTCGTGCTCGGTGTTCTGATGGTGCCACTTGCTGGATCTCTGAGCAAAAATTTCCTTAATGGAGGTGAAGAAGGTAGGACATAAGAGGCACGGATTTTACTGCACATGAGTCCACATCAAAATCCTCCTTTCACTTTCATCAGTATGATTCCTCGATCAAGCGAAGAAAGTGTCTGTGTTCTTTATCAAGTGGAGGTATAAAGAGCTACCTTGTAAGAATGTTGGTTGGCTTACAAACCAGAATACTCTTCATGCCCAGAGAGATTTCCACTAAGTTAAGTGACTAGATTCATTCTCCATTCTTAGAAATGCTGCATTATTTGTAAAGCTCCTTTGAAAGACATGCATGAGGGAAGCTACTGCGAAGTGTACATCTGCCAATTAATTTAGCATGAGTCCAACCGCACATGTACTGGCTTGAGTGTTGATAGGGATCATGACAGCATTAGCAACCCAACAGGTAAAAGCATACATCAGCTTTGCAGTTCAGAAATGTTGGATATTGACTGAGATAGAGCAGGTATTTCTTTGTTAGTCAATTTTATTGGTACATTTTATACATTCACAATGATCACATTCGACACTGAGAATTTGTATCTATACTTGACATGTCTTGACTCCTATTTTTTCCCCTTTCTCCTCCCCTTCTTACAACTCCTCAACCCCTGTATATATCAACTTTAATGGTTTAAAAAAAAAGGTAACAAAGCTTATGTATAGAGCAGGCATTTCTGTTGTGAGTGGCCTTTAACTTGTTGCATATCACTAGGTGGTTTTGTGCAAGATTTACAGCAGGTTTACTGGGACTAAAAGCATTGTAAGTGCAGGTTTTACAAGGCAAGAAAAAAGTCATAATTAGAACTCAGTCAAGGGGTTTGTTGAAGCTGCTTGTTTCTGTCATCACCCTTTTAAAAACACCTTGAAACAAAAAATATACTCTATCCTTTGAAGCCAAATATTTTAGTCAATGTGCCTGAAGCAAGCACAAGGACCAAATATTTTCTTAGATTTGCTTCCAGAGAGATCACCACCTATTTTCATTGTTTTAGGGAACGGTCTGACCTTTTCTGAACTTAAATATCCCTTGAGCTTTCCCTCTGAGGCTTAGATGTCAGATAATGTCCTTTGATTGGAAGAAAAATCTGTGAAACAGCAACCTTACAGCATAAAATCACTTGCAAATCAAGACAGAGCTTTGGTCAGATCCTAGAGAGAAAAATGAGGGATGATTCTGGTGAGAATTTTCAGATACTTTGTAGGTGGTGACACCTGCCAGAAGTGTCATATAGTCACACACAACTTTTGAAGGATTTGGCATAAGAAAGGGGTCTGACGAAGACAATGTATGACCTATTCCTCTTGTCAATTAGAAATATGTTGAACTTGGGTTTTTCATAATATATAACTCAGTTTAAAAGTTCATACCAAAATAATTTAAAAAGAATGAATTCAAACCCCTTGTAAATTGAGTCAGTATGCATTTGTGTAAAGTTCAATATGTAACGTAGTGACGTTCACAGTGTTAATTCTTTCAAACTACACCTATCCAGAACGACTGTCTAATGCTAAGGCAAGTGTTCACAGAGAATTTCATTTATTGACATTATTTCTGAAATATTTTGCCTGCAATGTGTGCTGATAAACTGTGTAGGTAATTGTACCCTTTGGGTGGATGTAGTTTGTTTGGATAATGATGCTCTGACTTCATTTCTAATAGCAAGATGAAAAGAAGATGTGTAAATTGTTGAACGGAGCAAATGCAGTCAAGGTTCAAAATCAGGCCAACAGTTTACAAGCATTTACAATCTCCATTTTTTGTTCAAAACTACATTTTCTCCAGTTGTTGGACTTGTCTTTTAAAATATTTGGTAGTTGGGTCGGAGATACAGCTCAGTGGTTCCGCTGCCTGCCTCGTAAGTGCAAGGTCCTGAGTTCAATCTCCGGTAACCACATACAATGCTGGGCGAGCAATCAATACCACATACCACAGTGCCGGGCGTGGTGGCTCACGCCTGTAATCCCAGCACTCAGGAGGCAGAGGCAGGAGGATTGCTGAGTTCCAGGTTTATCTGGGCTACATAGTGAGCTCAGGGCCAGCCTAAATTACAAAGCGAGACCCTGTCTCAAAACAAACAACAAAAAATTTTTGGTAGTTGATTACACTGATCACATATAGTGATTCAGAAGAAGTTTCTCTTTCTATTCCTCACTCAGTAGAATTTTAACCCCATTCACTCCTACTCCTTGATTACAGTATTTTGGGGAATAAGAAATTATAATAGACCAGAGACTAGATTATTTGGAAAATTGGATAATGCTAGTTTCAGCTTCTTTGACATTGGTTCAAAATATTTATTTTTACCTGGTATAGAATATTTGGAAGAGAGAGAACAAAAACCCCAATAAAAGATACTGCCTTTCCTTTGGTTGATTATGCATATCAAATAAAGCTGTAATTAATACTATTAAAGGAATGAGTTAAAAATTTCCAATATTTATACCCAAAAGTTCTAGTTCAGTTGTGTCAAAACGTGAATTACCAGATAAACTTGAGATAATCCTGTCTTCATGTAGTGGCCAACAATAGATGTCTTCAGGTTTCTGAGAGTTCTTCCTAATGCAGCGTATAAAGGGAGTTATAATTTGCTTAGAGATGAACTCTGTGACTGGCAAGCTGATTAATGCAGAAGTGCTGTGGGTGGATTTGTTGAGTCTGTGTAGCGCCCTGAAGGAATGGTGAGGGCAGGGTGAGGAGGCCTCGCCTGCCTCGCCTGCCTCGCCTGGTCCCTCCTGTCCTGGAGTTTCCTGCTGCCCTAACAACTGGGAGAAAGACCAGATCAACTCAGGTCTTTTTTTCTCCCTTTTTGCTCTTTTTGCTGCTCAACAGGATTCCTCCTTGCTCTCTACCATTCTGCTCTACCTCCTGTGACTCTGAAATATTTATTTTTATGAGTAGTATGTATTTATGCATACAATTACATACATCTTGGAGAATTAGTATATATACATGTCACATCTTGGTAAGTTTTATCTCCCCTTCCCACCTCCTCCAAGGCTCCTTCCCATACCCACAAGCTCTATCTTCCTGTTTTCTGTCATGTATATTTCATTTTGTTCTTTGAACTACACATATTTTCAGTTTCTTGAGTAAAAAATATTATGTAATATTTAACCATCAGTGTTTGACTTAGGTCATTTAACATTATGCCTTCAAAGTGCACCCATTTTCCTTTAAATCATTCAAATTTAATGTCATTTATTTGTACCCTGAGCTTTATATTTATTTTTTATATAAGCTTGGATTGGTTTTGTTTTCTTTGGGCCTTGAGATATATCTCTAGGCTATTTATTGGAGTCTCCCCCTCCTTTTTTTAAATGGGCATGTATAGCTCTGAACTTCTCCTTTAGGACTGTTTTCACTGTATTCCACACGTTTTGGTGTATTGTGCTGCCATTGTCCTCTGATCATAGCAACTTCTAAATTTTATTTATGAGTTCTTCTGTGACTCATGGATTATTAAAGAGTACATTGTTTAATCTCCATGTATTTATACAATTTCTTTTCAAGTTTGTTTCTAGTTTCATTCTGCTATGATTTGGTAGTAAATTGGAGATTATTCTAAGTTTTTTGTATTTATTTAGACATGCATAATGGCTTAAGAGATGATCTACTTTGGAAAAAATTCCATGTGTTACTGAAAACAAATATGGTTCTACTTTTGATTTAAACACTCTGTAGTTATCAGATAAGTTAATTTGTTCAATAGTGTAGTTCAACTTTCATATTTCTTTGTTGATTTTCTGTGTGCTTGACTTAACAGGTGAGAGTGGAGTATTTAAAATCCCTGCTATGCTTGTATTGACGTCTCCCTCTCCTTTGAAGTCCAATAGCTTTTGTTTTACTAAACTGAGTATGCTAACTTTCCATGAATATATAGCAGTAGAAAAGAAAGTGGTTCAAAAGGAAGGGAAGGAGACAATAGTAACAGCAGATACAAAAGAACCGATATAAAACTTGGAGGATATTATTTTTGTATATGCAAGGGAGAAGAAGAGGGTTTGGAAGGTTGCAGGAGTGTGCCAAAGAAAGAAATGGGACGGAAGTATAACTGGAGATTGGGGGAAGCTGTAAGACAGAACCAATTAATATGCTGATGGAGTGTTTGTGTTTGTGTCTCCCATACACAGTTTTGGATGAGAGTTAACCTGCCACGATCATGAGAGCAACTGTCTAAACTAAAGCACTGATTAGTCACTCCTCTTAATTTCACATTTATAAATACCTTACATCCATATACCAAATAAATGGAGAAAAGAAAATGAAGACATAATAAAGCACCTATATACACAAAAACACCAAGGAGTCCTCTCTAGTTCTACTTACATTTCAGTCTGAATTCAGCCAGTGTGCTCTTCCAAGAACAGACAGACCTCATCCCATAGCAACGGTGAGAGGCTGAGCCTTGGTCCTCTGTCATTGTGATGAGGTGGCTGGGGCACCAATTGGTACTTAAGCTGCTTCCTCTCCCAGTATTTGTTCTCTTATCTATTACTGGTTAAAGGGGTGATACATCTGGATGTGTCTCTGTCCCCTTCCCTCTGTGATAATCCCTGCAGCTGTTTGTCTGCTCTCTCTACACCGCTATGGTAAGCATGTTGTTCGACTCCTTTTGACCCTACTGCTCCCCCATCACTTTTACTCCACACCAAACTTTCTGTACCACTCAAAAAATCCCTAAGCAGCCCACAAGTCCAGTGGCATTTAGGGATTGTCAGAAACTAAGACTCTGTTAGCTGGGAATTCAGTATTATCAGGGGACTGATCAGAGCTCAGGTGGTTTCTAAGGTCAGCAGCTTTTGGTGGGCAGTGCCTTGATGCCACATGGACAGTGAGCTCTGTAGCATCTGCATGGCGTGCCGCAGGAGGGACACCAACAGGCACGGTGCTTAGTGGCATTAGCAGGGTGGAAGCAGAGTGTCCACTCTGCCGCTGCTCCAGTGTTTCTTCCACCCACAGAGCATGCAGGTCACACGCTGCTGCTTACTCCTTGACTCAGTCCCACAGAGAGGTCAAAGCCAGCAATAGGCTGATGGGGGTTGGCATTTTTGATGTCTAGTTTTCTCCAGTTATTTTCCAGGTAGGCCCTATGTTGGGGGGAAAGAGGGTATTGATGTGTCTTCAGGTATTTTCTGCATGGTGGATCCTTATGAACTTTTGCTTCTGAATAATAATAGAATCTAATACATTAATACAGTTCACATCATTGTTAGTGATGAACCATATGGGGATCGAGCCCAGGCAACATAATTTAGCTTCACGTAGATGCCTAAATTCAATCTGTCTCCAACTGACATAAAAATTATCTAAATCCCTGGGAGTTGGATTTGAGAAGTAATGGATTTTTAGACGTTTTTGTCAGATGAAATTGTAGGATTCTGTAGCCTGTAGAATTGCTGTGGACCTTTAGCACAAGTATCACAAATTCTTGATAATCTGGGTATTGCTTTCTTCTACAATTTCGCCTCCATTTTAATTCATTCCAGTTTGTAAGTGTGGAGTATCCGCCCCTTTTTGCTTTGCAACACTTTATTATGCATAGTTGAAGTCAGATTTCCTGTCTTTGAGGAGAGTTTTAAAGTAACTCCGGTGAAAGAATACTACTGCCCTGATAAACCCCTTTCCCATATCTTGTAGGTAACTCCAGCAGAGAATAAGACATGCTTGACTTTCATGTGTGCTTTCATGTAGGTCTTGACTCTTTTGGAACTTTGATATCATGTTTCGTTTGTTCTATGCGCACACTTTCTGTCAAACTTTCTAGCACATAGTTCATCTTGTTCAAAAACTGGTTATTGAGCAAATGCCTAAGATCTGTCTTAGGGTGTAAGAATATCTGTCCCTTTATTAAGTGGTTCTGCTGTGCAGTGGAATTTAGAATATAGGTGATGCTTATGGGGTAGTGGAGGTTAAAGAGATCATAGAAGCGGGGACTTAATCCAGCATGACTGGTTCCTTTAGAAGAGGAGGAAACACCAGGGATGAATGACAAGGAGTCATGGCCATGGGAAGGCACAGCAGGAAGCCAGTTGCCTCAAGCCATGGAACAAGGAGAAGTCACACTTGCTGTCCCTTTGATGCTGGACTTCTGGCTTAGCCACCGAGTCTGTGATGTTTTGTTTTGACAGCTCGAGCAGACACATAGAGGTAATACGGATAGCACCCTTCTCTCACTTTTTCCTTTCTATATGGAATTCTAGCTATTTTTAACTTGTTGTAGCTGATGATCTTGCTTTCTATCTTATTGAGAAAGTAGAAGAAGTAACTAACTGTCCAGCACACATCCGTTGACCTACTTACTTGTATTCATGCATGGGCTCTCTGGCTGTTCCTACCCACAGGCACACCTGGTTCTATTTTTCCTTCCCACACAGGAACAATGCGCCGACAGTGTTTTTCCCCCTGTAATTATCAACTGGTCCGTCTCGGATGGAATCACTCCAAGCAGTGTAGAGACATGCTAAATGTATCTCATTTTGGGAAATATTCTTTCATTTTCATGACAGATAGACATTTTCACAAAATTTACTTCTTTTCTCTTATTGCCTGCATGAAGTAGGGCTTATTTACTTTGTCCAAGGAGATGAGAATGTGAAGCACATATAGCTAATGGTGTATAACATGTAGGTTTGTTCTCTGAACCCAAAGAGAGTGCTTGTTTGAGGGGTAACCAAGTGTATCACAGTAATATCCAAGGAACAACATACATTCTGTACAAATCCAGAGGATTCTTACTTATCTGTTCATAGAAGCCAAGAGACTGGGGTGCCTACTCCTTGATCAGACTTCAATATTTACAAATTAGAGAATTGGACATATTCCCATTGAACTTAACTCTCCAGTAAGTTCTGATACCCATTAGAGAGTGCCCGGTAGGTGAGGTTGCCAAATAACCAAACCCCAGAGAAGTTGGGTGTGGTACTAATTTTCAGTCTACACCTTTTCAATTCTTGTAATGTCTTTAAGTAAAACTGAAGACAGGATGTGTGGCATACACAGTCTTATCTTGCAACAAAGAAGTCTGAATGCTCACTGGCCACAGGGACTTGGATGCAGTGAAGCAGTGAAACCTTTGATCATGTCTTTCTTCAGGGCCGTGCAGAACTCTGGGCCGAAGCCTGCTGTGTCCCTGTAGGCTGCCATAGCTTCCAGAGAGGACACTGAGGAATTTTGCTGACTATTTTGAACGCCACTAAGTGTCGAAAAAATCTTTTTAAACAAAGTACGTATATAAATAATGATGAAGAGTCAAATGTTTGGTGGCACACTAGCTGGATATCACTGGGTAGAGAATAAAATTCTAAGCACCTATATATTTTAGGATATTAAAGAAGTAGTTGAGCCATGCTATTTAAAGTACTGGCTTTATAGTGTTATAGTTGATAGTGGAACATGTTCTACCTTATAATTTTGGGACAGTTACTTAAGCTCAATAAATCTCAATTTTCTCATATAAAATGAAACAAGAGTCATAGGGCTACAGTAAAGATCAAATAAGCAAATGTATATAAAGCCTTTGTTGAGTTGAGTCTTTCCTGATTGTATATATTGAAGGCCTTAGCCTATTAGAATGTGACTGTGTTTGAAGGAAAAGACTTTATAGAGGTAATTATGTTGAGATGAAGTCCTTAGAGTAGCTAATATCCACTGTGACTTAGGCCCCTATATAAAAGTGGAATTTGGAGACAGACAGACAGACACACACACACACACACAGCATCACAAGAAGATGGAGCCAGAGGATGGGACGGTCTTTCACAAACCAAGGAACGCCCATAGTTGCCAGCAAGCTATTCTATGTTAGTCAGCTTTCTGTTGCTACACCACATAGCTAAAATAATCAATAAATAAGGAGGAAAAGCTTATTTTGGCTCCCAGTTTTGGAGGTTTCAGTCCACAAGGAAGTAGACTTTTTGCTTTCAGACCTTTTGCTGGGGGGGGGGCACCATATGCTTGTGGAACTGTCAGAGTCTCCCTCACCTGGCAAAGTCTCTCACCTCACGGTTGGAAAATGAGAGAGGAAGAGGAAGGGTGTAACACCCCATTTCCTCTCAAAACTCTCCCAGTGCCCTGAAGAGCTTCCAGGAGGCCCCCTCTCTTGAAAGTTTCATGACCTCCAGGGGCCCCATACTGGGGACTCTCCCATCAACACTTGGGCCATTGGAGGGATATTCTAGATGCAAAGCTTGGTGCGTCAGAAGCCAGCAGAGGGCCCTGAGGGAGACTGTACACAACAAGTATCAGAAAGAACCGGTTTGCTGACACTACGATGTATTTCTAGCCTCCAGATAAGAAGATAGTACATCACTATAGTCCAAGCTAACCGGTTTATAGCTCTTTTTTTTTTTTTTTTACCTTAGTCCTAGGAAATAACTGTAGCACTTAAAACACTGTACCTACTTATATCTTGTCCAATAATTATTACGATCTTTGTAACTTTCTAGTCTGAAATATTGGTTTGCACAATAACTTAAAAAGCTGTGCACCTTATCTGTCACTGACTTTTGACATTCCCTTGTCTTTTCTGATCTGAATGTGATTCTTTTAGGAAGGGTACCCTTTGGCATGTGAAGAGAGGGACTCTGTCAGCCACCTGCCCTGTAGGGGGGGCAGTTAAGTCAGGAGGACTCTTGACCAGTGGACACTCCCAACACTTCTTGCTCATATCAGAATCTATCCACAGGCACATTGCCATAAATCAGGGTGGGGACCTTGAATCCTGTCCATTCTTCCTCTTCATATCTCCTTTCAGCTGGATGCATTTGGTGCTTTTTATCCTGATAAACTGAACAGTCTTGGAGTGCACAAAAAGCTCTCATTGTGATTGGCTTCACATCCCCAAAGATGTCCTTCTCTTATCCTTGTCCTAGATCCTCACAAAACTTTCCACCTAGTCTTCCCAGCCTGTAAGCAGGAGCCACAGTCACCTCTGCAACCACATGAAACTACTCTGTTAATAGAGCAAGAAGTTTGCATGGTTCAGTACCACCACTTGCAAGCTGAGGAAATGGCATAGGAACTCACACTTGTATGGGTCAGGGTGCTGCGGTAAGTCTGACTATCAAGCTCTCCCAGACTTCACACTTCTCTATACGGTGTCCTGGGTGGTCAAACATGAGCACAGGAGGCACAGAACAAGGTGCCCAGGGAGCTGGTCAGGTTATCAGAGTGGGAAGGCTGTAGCCCAGTTTCCATTCTCACTGTTTAGAACCTTTACAGTAACGTCAGAGAACCATGGGGTTTTGAGGTGCCCGAGATGAAGAGTCGATGCGACATGAGTGGTCACATAGCCTTCACTTGTAGGGGCAAGGGCAGACTGGACCGGTCCTTTTCCTAAGAAGAGTTTGTGAGAAAGTGTCACACATCTCACCAACGTATACTCTTAAACTTTCTCTCTTTAACTGCGTTGTTCTGCCCATCGGTCATGGAAGACAGCTTCCTAAGTCAAAAACATAAACCTGGCAAAATAAAATAGTGCTCTTTATTCTTGCTTACGTGTGTGTAAAAAAAAAAACCCCTTGAGTTTAAATTTTATTGTTAGACCCTTCAAGTTAGAAGCTTGGCAACTTATTCTAATTGCTACGCTGCAGCTCATCAATCCTTAGCAGGCCTGAACACATTTGGATTGTTTCATCCTCCTTTTATCTGTATTTCCAAAAGGATTTTTATTAGTAGGGCAGCGTTTGGCAATTTGCTCTCTAGTTCTTGCTAATTGATTCATGTACCCTGGTCATAATTTTATTGATTGATGTAAGTACTTAGTATCATCAATTGTTTAAACATTGGTGAGCACACTACTTCTATCCAGGGAATTTAGAGCATCAATTCAAAGAATTAGTATTGATATTACAGTTCTTATTTATTTTGTATTTACATGTGATAACTATTAAGTTAGCTATTTATGTTAACAATCTGTTACCCAGTTGATTGTTAATACCTTGATGGCAAGAAATACTTATGTTTGAATTTCGTTACCTGTATTTCACATGGACTCAAAATATTTATGGGAGGTATGATTAAATAAAGAGGCATTCCCAAAGGTTACATCCTTGTAACCTTTGTTAATAAGGTTAACAAAGGTTAACCTGTAAATAAGGAGAGGCAAGGAAAAAGAAAGTGGTAAGTCTTAGAAATTAGGATCTGTTTTGCACTGGCCATCACAGCTAGAAAAGGCCATAAGAGTACAAAGCCTGTCCCACTTCTTTTCCTCCTAGGAAAAGCTGGACAAGCTCCTTCCCCAACCTGCAGCTCAAGAAGATGACATCATGTCATCTGTCTAAAGCTACGGTGCTTATAACTGTGGGAAGGGAGAAATAGTCCGACTTGGGTTCACCTGTATCCCCAAATCAGAACTTACACTTCAGTTCAACTGCAAGAATATTTTTCATGGATTTCTGAAAGGCTTCAAAGTTTGAGAATTTTGTATGAGCCTCTGAAAGCAGAGGAGAGCAGTGATACCTTCATCCATTTACTGACTGATTAGTGCAGGCTTTCATTCAGTTAACTAGTTTTATTTTGTCAGTATTTTGACATCGAATTATGGAGTATAAGATCAAGATAATGTTGGGTAATTTGGAACAGAGAAAAAAATATGGAGAAGACATTTTAGGCATTAAAAAAATTTGTCTACATTTGGCCATGACTCCCAAAAAGAAGTCCTTGCTGGTGTAACTCATCACGGTGTTAGCTAATTTTTTTTAAGGAAGCATACTCTATCTACTGTACAAACACTGTGTTGATTGAATAATTATACAGTTAATGTATGATTTGGGCCCCCAGACGTGGTGCAATGACAAATGTCTGAAATTTACCCTCTGTCTGTGCAGTGTAATCTATGTCCAGCCACCTTCAATTTTATGCCAGTTCTCCGAAAATCCATTTAAAAACAAATCTGAAGTATACATAATAACAGTGATGAAAATAAATATTAAGCAAAGGAAGAAATGATAAACATAACCTTTAGACCACATGACTTCCTAGGATGTCAGCTATTTCAGGAACTGAAATGGTGCATTTATCATATTCTCATCTGTTCAATATATAATTATTTTAACTATTATGTGTGTTGTTTATAACCCATTATCTTGCAGTAACAGCTTGCATGGATCACTGCATAATTTAAAAATATAATGGCTTTTCTCGCCAATATTTGATGCACAACTCTACATCTGCTGACTTTAACTATATCGATGCCATGCATGCTGGGAAAATTAGTTTTTATTTCCTAAGGATTTGTCTTAGATTGTGCACCGGTATTTTCTTTTACACAAACTGCTGCCCTTTGGCTCTGGCATATGCGGTGGCTTTCCTTCCAAAATGGAGTAAACTGACCCTGTACAGGCAAATCCTCTAAAGGATCAGGATTACAGATTTGAGACATTCGCATAAGTGGATGGAAATCGGGTACTTGTCTAGTTATCTAGATGGTATGATCGATAAAACCCTGAAATTAGATTATTCCATCCTGAATTACTAAAGTTATTTTGATCATATTAAGCAGATAATTGCTTTTGTGGTGCATATGATTATTATTATATAGCTAGTCAATATGCTATTTACATATGAATATATGGATACCACAGCACTAGTTAACCTCGTTGGGTAAGATATTATATTGAAAGATTTATGTAGTATATCACTAAGATTTATTGAACAGCAATTCTACAGGAAGAGAGCTAAGGCACTGGATTAATGAAGTGAGTATAAGAAATCTCTATGAAGTGATTGTGTCCTGGGAAGGTAGACACAAAGAAATGTATTCGCAGTTCAGTGATCTAAATGTGACGGTAAGGGCTAGAATGTTTTTGGAGTACTGAATAGGGGAAAATGTGTGTATATGTCATGGGTGTTGCTTTTTGGAACATGGAAAAAGCTTTTTGGAAAACGCGATGCCTAACATGAGCTGGTAAATTTAGTCTGTTAGTCAATAGTAGGGAGTGGTAGAAAGGGCTTTACCAGTAGAGGGCACCAGAGGGACAGAAGCCCATATACACACTGAGAACAAGGCGGTCTCTGGTTTTGGAGAAAGGAGATGTGTGTGGAAAATTTGCTAAGGGGTTTTGGAAATTGAAGGTGATCTCACCTTCTGGATTCAATTTTCTCAAATAAGTGAGTGGTGTTATGAGAATGAGTGTAGTGGATGTTGAACTGTGGCTTGGAGACGGTGTTAATGATGTGATGTATTTGCCCAGGGGGGATGGGAAGACAAGTAGGAAAATGAAAGGCCTAACAGGCGCTAGGACTGAACATCGTGGTTTGCCCCTGGGACAGAGGGATATGTGGCTTTCCCCACTCGAGCCTGCCTACCTGGGCACAGGGGAAGAGAACTGGGTTAGTAGTGGAATTTTCCTAGGTAGGTAAAATACCAATATTTGCCGAAAGAAATGACAGTTTTCACAAAATAGTAATTAGCATGATCAGCAGCTGTGGGTATATGATTTTGGATGGGAAGAAACTTTGAAAGGAAGTAGAAACAATTCAATTTAAATAAAGAGAGTATGAGGCTGGTGGTCCCTCTGCAAGGGAAATGTGGTATCGGTAACAAAGTAAGAGAACTAGAACAACCACCTAGAGCTTCTCTGTCAAGCAATCTGCCAAGATGTGTTTGTGGTAGGCACGGAGTACCCGAGTCTAGGAATTCCGCTTCAAGTTTGTAGCTTAGGATGACACAGTTGTGCGGGAGTGTCTGTGCACCCCTAAAGTTCAGATACACTCAAGCTCTGACTCCCAGTATGACAGTATTAGAAAGTGAGACTTTTTTGGGATGTAAATAAGTTTAGATGAGTTCATTAAGATGGACTCTCCGAATGGGATTTTAAGGAGAGTAGCCTAAGCTTTCTTCCTCTGTAATGTGGAAATGCAGAGAAGATTCAAGCCAGTAGCAAGGCTCTCGCCGGAGCTCCACCATGATGACACCCTAGTTTTGCAGTTCCCAGCCTCCAGAACTGTAAGGAGGATATCCCGATTCTTCATGAATTGCACAGTTTTAGATATTTTGTTATAGGAGCATAAATGAAGAAAGGCAGTTATATATGATAACTCTTACAATTAGTAAAATATTTTAAACCGGGAAAGCTTAGGATCCTATTTCTTTTCTCTGTTCACAATTGCATAGAGACCCGAAGTAAGGGCCTGGTGAATCTATTCTCCTTTGAGGTCTACATTTCTTAAATCATGAGGGGGCATTTGGCTTTCTTTATCGCAGTATGGAGTGGATGGTGGTGCTGAAGATGAGTCAGTTTGCAGGTATTTTTCCAAGAGGTACAGAATGAGGAATACGAATGGAAGTTTTTCTAAAGAGTAGAAATTTGACATAGACTGCCCGTGAAACCCAGTATCATCTAATGTGTCCATGGGACATTTTTCCTGGCAATCAAAAGCAGAAGTCATGTGATGATGAGTAATGTTCTTTGAGAGTCAAAGTAGGGTAAAAATATTTCAAAGCTTACATTTTTCTAGAGTTTTAGTTATTTTTCAGTAGTGTAATTTTTCATCCAGATCTCACACAAAGCAAAAATTGAGCTACTTAACACTGACCTATTAAGCAAAAGTCTTAATAAGAATTAACATATATATAGGTGAACCCCGTGAAGAATTTTATTCCTTACTCTTTGACTTTTTAAAGCTAGATTTTAAATGTCAACTTTATACATTTAAATTTATAATCTTCATTCCACCAAAATTGAACCAATAAATTAAATTTTCATAGCAAAGCAGTGGCCGAAAGCTGCCGTATTTTCTGCAGTTTTCAGTGACATACATTGGCATTTAGTTGGTGATAAGTTTTTATTCCAATGGAATAAATATAGCTTAGAACAGATCAATTAAAAACTATTTATATAGCTTAAAATTAGGTATTAGTTCAGCAAAATTTATTAAGAAGTTGCTAGGTTTTAATTTGCTGGGTGCAGTTCAACAAGCATTATTGAAATGCCTGCCACATCAGGCACAGTGTTTTGCAGACTCAGAGATAAAATGACTTTGTCCCTGTCCTAGGCAAAGGTCTTAAGGAGACCACATAGAGCATGCCTAGTAGCATAAAGATGTGCAGGTTCTATGGAAATCACTGAGAGACCCATTTCCAAATGGAAGCCAAGAAGAGGCTTGCCAGCATGAGTGCTGAGCAACAGTTAGGCTGAATGAAAAATGAGATATGAGCTCCCCAGGCCAAAGGGAACATGATAAAAGACATTTCATTAAGCAGCTTCTAGCCAGGAAAAGAGGGCATACCTGCTTTCATGACATGTAGAACAATATGGCGGACAATTTATTTTTTTTTTT
>PVIC010021960.1:5581-28207 GCA_004025085.1 Thryonomys swinderianus
GCCGACTTTAGTTATATTTGGTACAATTTGATTTTGGTGTGGTGGGAAATCTGTAGGAATCTGGTCCATTTATTTCCTGGCACTCAATTCTTCTTTTGCAGTGTATCTTTTCTGCATAGTACATATATCATATGTTGGGTATTGCACATATTTAAAAAATAAAACTTATTTTCCTGTTCAATGAGTAATACTTAATGCTCTTCCTCTATTAAAAAAACTTTGTCCACTTAATTGAGAAATCAAACTGTGGCCACTACCATACACAAAGGCTCTCTATTAAGTTTTAATGGATGCTTGTTACATCATGCATTTCTGGCATATTTATTTATGAAATATCATAAAATTGATGAAGTATTTAGGAAACTAGACTGGAGGCAACAGGAGAAGGAAGATATGTGATATAATGAATATGAAAAATATACCAGTCACAGTCAAACCAGAGAAACAAAGACAGTGGGGACTATATAAGAAGATTTACTATAACATAATGGTTTTTGTGATGGTGGGGTAGCTAGACACATCTAAATCTCACAGGGATGCTATAGGGAAGGACCCTGAGACTGCAATGTTTGGGTCTGTGCTGGTGCTTCAGGGTGTGGACAACATTTCTTCCTCTGGAAGCATCACTTTTGCTTTGAAGGCCCATCAACAAATCGAACAGAGTCTACCCAGATTATCTAAGTAAATCTCGCTTGCTTTAGATCAACTATAATTACTGAAGATGCTAAATTAGTTGGAAATTATCTTAAGGCAGTTAGAAAAAGCTAGGCTCTTAGCACAGAAAAACAATTGAGGTATATTCACTGTTTAGCATTATAAAACGAAAACAGAGAAAAGAGGTACTGCTTTCCCCTAGAGATGAATAACTTTGATTGACATTCTAAATACACATCAATCTCCCTAGCCCATTTTCTTTCCAGAAAGACCTTGCAAATGACTTGTTTTCCCATTCTCATTTAATCAATGTTACCTAGGTGACTATACTTGTAATCTTACTAGCTAATCATAGTTTTGTTCCACGTCATGCCTACCTTGTATTTTCCATTGGGTCTTATAGTTTTAACCCACTTGTACTCACCTAACCTCATGGCTTTGACATATAAAACACTTCGAATGGCAAAATGGGCCAGCAAATCACTTTATCTCAAATTTTTGCCTACTCTTAGCCTATGTTGGTCCCAGGGAGGGTTGTACATATGCCATGCTATGCCACAGAATTCGTTCTTTGATTTTAGAAAACATGAACTCACATATCAGGTATCTAGCAGATTGGGAGTTACAATACTTAACCTTGTTTAGATTATTTTTGCAGATATGGATTACTTGACCTATGTAATTTTTAGGTTACTTGCTGCTCTATTTCATTATTTCCTCAAAAAATATCTTCAGCATTACCTAGATTCGTATGTGATCAAGTAACTGTTCATCCTTTGGACACATAAAACTGTAACAGAAAGAATCCTTTAAAATCTCTTCAAAACTAATTTTGTTTGTTTGGAGATGCTTCTATGATTTTAGAAGTATAATTGGTGAGAAGTTAACTTTAGGTGCCTGGAAGGTTTTTTCTAATACTTGAACTTTACTGGAACATCAGGGAGGGTTGTACACATGCCATGCTATGCCACAGTGTAATGTCCAGGGGTGGAAAGCAAGTCTCTGCTTTGTCATGTCATGCCCTACTCTGGTGGAACATGCAGCTCCTACCAATCCTGAATCCAGGGTTGTTAAAAGAACTAAAGAAGCAATCTTTGTGATGTCCTCAAAATAAATTCAAATTCTCTACTCATCTGAAGTGCACGTAGAATTCTTATTTTTTGGGATTTGAGGTTTTGAAAATGTTCCTTGGGTTCATTTCAATTGAATTTATTATCAGGTTTCTTAATGTACTCATGCTGGGAAACTTTTGAAGTGGCTTATGATGAATCTTCCTTGGAGGGATCTTCTTACAGAGCCCATGTATATTTGATCACTTTTGTTCACACTGTCTTGTAGTTTTTATGAAACATAAAAGAGACAACCAGTGGCATCTACTTCCTTTTAGTGATTTTTGCATTTTCTCTATAATATGCATTTTAAAAACGTGGTTTCTCTCTCTTTTGTTATCCATCATCCAGTTTATAATTGACATCAGGTACTCTCCATGTATCTTAGAGATTTTTTTTTTTTTGAGACAGAGTCTTGCTTTGTAGTTCAGGCTGGCCCTGAGCTCACTATGTAGCCCAGGCAAGCCTTGAACTCAGCAATCCTCCTGTCTCTGCCTCCTGAGTGCTGAGATTACAGGTGTGAGCCACCATGCCCGGCTCTTAGAGATTCTCCAGAGATTTAGCTCAGTGGTTCTGGTGCCTTCCTAGCAAGGGCAAGGTCCCTGGTTTGATCCCTGATAACCATATACAACAATACAGGGCATGGTGACTCATGCCCACCAGCAATCAGTACCATATACCACAGTGCCGGTCATGGTGGCTCACGCCTGTAATCCCAGCACATGGGAGGCACAGGCAGGAGGATTACTGAGTTCGAGGCTTACCTGGGCTACATAGTGAGCTGAGGGCCAGCCTGAAAGAATGAGAAGAGGATGGGATATATTCATTAGAAAGACTCGTTTTTTGCAGTTGAGAGCTAAAATATTTCTCCCTTGGAGCATGAACTCAATTGTTAAGAGGGGAAAGTGAGTGAATTGCAGACATGGAGAAATGCAGCTATAATGACTGTTGAAATATCCCTAAGTCATGCTATGAATAACTGAATGCATTTATATTTGTATAAATGGACCAGGATCTTGAGACCTTTCCATGATCTTGATCTAGAATCTAGTACTATTGAACATCATTACTTCTTACATATGGACCCTTTTCAGGTCAGGAAAGCCTCATACCTTACTGACAGTTAAATTTTTTGAAGATTGCTGTGATATAATGTTTTACCAGAGAAGATGTATAATACAGTTGTTGCAGAGTGTGGTGGTGACATAACCACAAAAATGCAGTAGGATACAGTAGACTTTCAGTTGAGGATAGTTACTAGGAATTTATGGTCTACATCATTATAGGATTTCCTTAGCACATCCAAGGAGAATGATGCCTGGGTCAGTGAGGGTTGAAGTTTTATTAGATGCGTTCAATAAAAACAAAGAAGTAGAAAAGAAATAATTTCTCTACTAGATCAGATAATTTGTGAAAAAACTGAAGTGAGCTAACAGATTACTAGAAAAGTATCCTTTCAACAGAGAGTTAGAAAATGTCCTGGGGATTCTTCTGAAAAGCACATTAATTCATTAGAGTCAGGTCTTTTCATAGTCTTTGAGATGCTTCATCATTTCATAATTTTTTGAAAGCTGACAGTTATGTACATGATTCCTGCCCATAAAAACACAAATCTTATCCAGTAGAAGTGTAATCAATCCTTATGTTGTAGATATTGATCAGCTTTATATCTACTGGTAAATTTATTTTAACATTCCTAATGACTATGTGTCCTTCAGATTTTCCCTTGAACTAATTTTATATGTTTTCCTGGATTCCTCATTATTTAAGGAATTGATAAAATCTTTGACACATATTTATTTTATATTTGTATGATAGTTGGGATTCTACCTTGAAAATATTCTCTAAAAACCGTATTACTTTTTGCAATGGACTGATACACTTGTGTTTTTAACACATGATTTGTTCTTATCAGATCTGTGTTTTATAGAGAAGTGTTCCTTGGAAGTACTTAGAGTGAGGATTAAGGACATAAACTTTGGAGTTGGACTGAGTGAAATTTGAATTCCATTTCTAGTACTGCTAGATTTTTGATACTAGATGAGTAATTTATACCATCCAAGACACAATTTTCTGCTCTGTAAAAATTACAAAAATGTTAGCACTTGTTTTCAGGGTAAATTGTGAGGATTTAATTAGATAATCTGTGTAGATCACTTACAGTAGAATGTTAAATGAATGCGGGAAACTGTAGTTCTGTAGCTAAAAATCGGCCCTGGATCCAGGCTGCTTGAGGTCTATCTAAGCTCTTGTACTCCTAACAAAATTGTCCACCATCTTCACCTCCAAATTAGGGATGTTATTTACTGCCTCAAGGTATTTATGTAGAATGAATGAAGTAGTGCCAATAAAAGAGCTTAGAATACTTCTTGGCCACAGTAAGCTCTAAGAAAACGTTAGCTATATCATTATTAATATCAATATTATGAAGATGTAGCCATAAATTACTACTATGCCTTATTCTCTTTTTCAATTTATTGGATATAGTGGTAGCTTCAGGCACCTGAAACCTGTGCAGTTATACTGAGCCCTACTCTATTGAAAGTTGAGCACAGTTCATACTATTGTAGAGGCCCCCCCCCCAAATTTTTAAGTCAAACCATTATAAGTTATAGCTGTTTGTTACTTTAGTACCTTCAACAGCATATTTCCTTACTTTTTAAGGAAGTGGTCCTACATGTTCATTTTTACTGAGTTCCACACATTATGAAACTGCCTCTGATTGCATGATTTATTCTTATCCTTACTAGTTTATAAAGAAGCTACTATGTTTCATGATCAAAAATTGATGAGAGTATCTTTTAACTGACATTTCAAATTTCCCTTTCTCTAAACTAAAAAAAAAAATGTTAGTACATATTTGAAGTACATAATTGCATTCACGTTGGGGAACTGTATATACCTAACACATCTTACTTCATTTTTCATCCTTTTATTCTTCCCTTAGTACCCCTTCCCTCTAGCTGTAAGTTTTCTTCCTTTTTGTAAAAGACCTCCCTATTTCCCATTATGTATCTTTTATTTATGTATATTCACATAGAGTTATGTGATATTTAGGCTTGTATATCTGATTTATTTCACTTAACACTATAGTTTTATTTTTTAAATTTATTTTTTATTTTTGAGACAGCATCTTGCTTTGTAGTTCATGCTGGCCCTGAGCTCACTATGTAGCCCAGGCAAGCCTTGAACTCAACAGTCCTCCAGCCTCTGCCTTCTCAGTGCTGGGATTACAGGCGTGAGCCACTACACCTGGCACTGTGGTATGTGGTACTGAATGTTGGTGGGCGTGCATCATCATGGCTGATATTGTTGTATGTGGTTTCCATGGATCGAACCAGGAACCTTGCACTTGCTAGGGAGGCACCGAAACCACTGAGCTAAATCTCCAGCTCAATATTATAGTTTTAGGTGTCAGTGTGTCCCAGTGGACTAAGGTGCCAGACTCGCACTACACTTCTGGAAAACATTATTGTTTCAAGGTCCGCTTACTGCCTACAAATGACCAAGTTTATCCTTCCTTATGGCAGGGTAGTACTCTTTCTTAATTCCTCTGGCTCATATGACAACTGAAGGATTCTTTCATCCTTTCACTTGTTCATTCAACAAACATTTAGAAGATGTTAGGTCCTGAGTTTGTTTGTTTTTTTTTCCTCTTGAGACAGGGTCTCGCTTTGTAGTTCAAGCTGGCCCTCAGCTCACTATGTAGCCCAGGCAAGCCTCGAACTCAGCAATCCTCCTTCCTCTGCCTCCCGAGTGCTGGAATTGCAGGTGTGAGCCACCATGCCTGGCATTGTGGTATGTGGTACTGATTCCAAGGCCAGTGTTGTTGTATGTGATTACCGGGGATCGAACCAGGGACTTTGTGCTTGCCAGACAGGCACTGGAACCACTGAGCTAAATCTCTGGCTTGGTCCTGAGGTATTTTTAACATCTGTGGATAGATCATGGCCAGACTTCTGAACTCACACATTATGTTGAAATTCCTTAGCATAGGTCACTTGCTCACGCAAATTATTTGGTGTGTATCACTGTAAGGGTTAGAATAAATGTGTATTGTTTCCCTAGTTTTTTTGTTTGTTTGTTTGTTTGTTTGTTGGGTTGGTGTTTTGTTTTGCTTTAGAAAGAAACTCTTTGGTCTCCTAGAGACAGTGATAAGTTGACCTGGGATCTGAATCGATGTCTCTTAGCCATTGGGCACTGCAGAGCCCTCATTCCTGGGAGGGCAATGTTAAATATTTATCAATTTTATTTGCTGTCTAGGGAAGGCAGAGTAGATCTGGTGATTCGGAGGTGTGTATGAGAGAAAGAAATAAAACTAGGCTGAAAGTTCAGTGAGGACTTGGCAGGAAGTACCTGGAAGTAAGAAAAGCTGAGCAGAGCTGTTTTGTGTACTCTGGACATTTGCTGCCTGACCATTTTCCTTGGAGACTTTTTGCTTCTCTTTGCAGTTTGGTTCTATCCATTTATATTCATTTGTATGTTTGTTTCTGCTTTTTCTTGTTCATTTTCTCTGTAGCCTTCAGTCATTTCTGACAAGGTGATTTTAGCTTAATTTTTGTTACCTCCTATTTCCTTTTCTTTCAAGCACCAACAAATTTGTCTCTAAGAGGAAAAAAGAACAGTGTTTCACAAACTTTTTTTTGTTCAAATTGGAGAAATGATTTGTTGCTGCTATAATAGGAAAGAGGGAAAGGACATAGAATAATAAGAGAACAGTTGTTTTTAAAATAGAAGACAGAGGAAAGATGCTCCAGTTAGAACCATTGTCATCAGAGTGTATCAGAATGCATTATCTTCAAATTAAAATACTCCACAAATTTAAAAATAGATGCCGCTATGCCAACTTGTAGTAATAGCACTTTTCTGGTTTGTTCAAGGGAAATAAAATTCCTGGGGCTTTTTGATGAAAGTGTTGAAAACAAATTACATTGGATAAATATATTCTCTAATAAATGGGGAGACTTTTCTAAACTATACAATATTCTGTGAATATTTCACCCATTTATAAATTGCTTTTTGAAGAAATGTGGCTATACAAAAATGAGTTGAAGAACTAAATTTAATTGGGAATCTAAAGAATTATGCAGTTAGATCTGCTATAATTTTCCTTTGGTGAAGACTTTCAGATATATTTGGTCCTAAATTAAACTCAAGGCAATTATGTCATACCAAGATTATCTAGTTTAAGGTTTTCATGGAAAATATGTTGTAGGCCAACCATGTCTGATATTTTAATACTCAGAAGATATTTCTACATGGTAATAAACTGAAAAATAAAAGGGAAGAGCTACTATGAGGCTTGTATAAGGACCCAGGGATTCAATTTTCAGTGTATGTAACCGTATAGATAGCATTGATGAACCTTCAGTGAGAAGGGTCAATTAACCTCATCTCTTTTGCGGGTCTTCTTTCCTGAAGCAGTTTACCACCTTCATATGGTCTCCCTGCAATCTCTCACCATCTGGTGTATACCTAGAGAAAAGTTCTCAGCCAAAGATCCATAGAGAGATGAACTCTGCCTTTTTAAAAAGAATGCAATTTCTTTGGTTTTAAAAGTGTCTGAGGACTCTAAACCAGCTGGTATGAAAAATCCCTGCTGCCACTATCATTTCTTTGATGACAAAAATTATATACTCATGTATATTCTTCCTTTAGTGACAAAATTTAGATATATGTAAAGAGTGATTCAAATACTTAAATAGAAAAAAGTGATGGGAATGTGAGGAATCAGAAATGAGAGTCACACGAATTGGTGATATCCCTGAGGAAGGCATGGAAAAGCTACCAAAGATTATTTTAAATCTTAAAGTCTTATAGTTTTTTTTTTTTTTGGAGACAGGGTCTCGCTTTGTAGTTCAGGCTGGCTCTGAGCTCACTATGTAGCCTAGGCAAGTCTCGAACTCAGCAATCCTCCTGTCTCTGCCTCCTGAGTGCTGGGATTACAGGTGTGAGCCACCACGCCCGGCACTGTGGTATGTGGTATTGATTGCTGGTGGGCGTGAGTCACCACGCCCAGCATTGTATGTGGTTCCTGGGGATCGAACTCAGAACCTTGAGCTTGCGAGGCAGGTGCTGGAACCACTGAGCTAACCCTCTGGCCCTCTTATAGGGTTTTATGAAAGAGCAGGTGGCTGCCAGTTCAAATATTTCCAAGAAATAAAAAGGAATGATAATTGAGAAAAAGCCACTAAATGTATTCACTTTAGAGGTCACTGATAATAGTTGAGATGCTCATTTAGTGGACTTTCTGGGGTACAGTAGTTTACTCTGAGGAACTGTGGATGGAGTGGACCCTGAGATAGCAACAAGGAAGTTATCAATTGCATATTTGCAAAGTTCATTAAAGGAAACAACAGCAACATGGGTAGAGAGGCCACTGGAGTCAATTTTGTCCTGATATTGAAGACCTGGGCATAAGTAAAGAGGAGAGAGAAATAGCTGAAGGCTCTAAAGAATGGAAGTTCAGGCAAGTGAGGATCATAGAGGAAGAAGACAAAGTATAAGAGCAATCTCAAAGGGATGGTGGGATAGGAGGGAAGAAAGAGAACATGGGGAGCACATTATGTTAAGTGCTTCTAGATATCCTTTAATCCAAATCACATTCATGCAGCACTTAGAGCATTTTTATATTCTCATAGTTAAGGAAACTGAGACTCAGAGGATGAGAACCACAATTGATAAATCTAAGCCAGATTTAAGCTTAAATTTCTGTAATTATAGAGCACATGCTTATCACCACAGGACTCATCTAAAATTTCTTATATTTGACAGTTTTTGACATCAAATATTGCATATAGTTAAATATAATAGCATTAGTGAAAAGCTATAAAAATAAAGTAGGAAAACCTGCTTGGTGACTTTTATATCAATAAGAAATCTCACAGGTAAAGCATATAATCCATTCTGCCTCAGAAGAAATGTAATTGTTGGGATTCTAGAACTCCCAGGAGAATTTCAGAACAAAGCCATGAAGTTACAAAGACAAATGTGTGGTAGAGTCCTACCACACATTTCAAACACAAGATGACAGAAACCAAACTAATCATTCCTCTCCCTAAAAGTGACACTTTATGATTTTTATGATGGCGTCACTGCTATTACTACTATGATAGCTATTAACAGGGAGAGTTGGAGGTATTGTTTCATTATATTACAGTTGAGTCCTTGAAATTCAGGTTGGTTAATTCATTTCAAGTCCCTACTTGTCTTTCTATCAAACTCAGTATAATCAATCTGTCATTGATTTTCTTGTAATTCTTCCTGGGCCTTTTCCCTACTGTTGCTTATTCAACATCTGCTTGTTTTTCTAGTTTCTTTTCAAGCACCATTTCTTCGTCACCATCCAGGAAACCTTTCATCATCTCTATGGGCAGAATCATTTCTCTCTGTGACTGCCTAAAACACTGTTCATGGGCACAGTGTAGATAATGTGTCTCTGTAAATAAGAGCTTATATCTCTCCTACTTCTCCAGCTGGGAAAATTTAGGCTCCCTTTTATCTACTTTGTGTTTTCTATGGCACGCATAACTGTTCCTAAGAGGAGCTGTTTAGCATTTGTCTATTGAAAGTTCTAAAAACTCCTTAGCTCCCAAAACCAGAAAAATGGTTAGTGACAGCAGCTGTTTTGATAAGTAGTCAAAGAAATAAAAATAGATAAGATAAATATCAGAAAAGTGCAGATTTAAGAATTTATGGGAAACTAATGGGAAGAAAATGGAGTGAGAGAGATAAAATCAAATGGCATTTGAAATATATATCTTACAAGTCTTATTGCATGCCCAATGAGTGTGCCAGGTAGTGTTCTAGAAACTGAATATTCAATGTCTCTGCCCTATATTCTAGAGTAGAGACAATAAGCAAATATATGTGTATGGGATGTGATCAAAATATACAATGAACATTTAAATTAAAAACAATTTCTTATTGTAAAAGACATATCACCATTAATTCTTTTCAAAATACTCTTCTCTTTGAACACATTAATCCCATCATTCTTAGGATCTTGCTTACCATCTTCCTCCCTCCCTCCCCTTCCTTCCTTCCTTCCTTCCTTTCTTCCTTCCTTCCTTCCTTCCTTCCTTCCTTCCTTCCTTCCTTCCTTCCTTCCTTCCTTCCTTCCTTCCTTCCTTCCATCTCTGTCTGTCTCTGTCTCTGTCTCTGTCTCTGTCTCTGTCTCTGTCTCTGTCTCTGTCTCTGTCTCTGTCTGTCTCTCTTTATTTTTGCACCAGGAAATCAATGCATTATCCCACTGGATATCCTACTGGGATTCCCAATGAGGGCATGCTATGAGCAGAGATATGGAAAGAAGTAAGGGGTTTCTCAGTGAAGAACATTCTGAAATTACATGTAAGTAATGAAGTTTATGTTGATATGAATGACACATGTTTGATACATTGGAAGGGCATCAAGTTGATCTGCATGACTACAAAAGAATGAGTGAAAGGGATGGAAGAGAAACAATACAAAACAATAGTTGTATATACTGAGAACTGGAAAAACTATAGAAAATTGCCTTGAGCTTTCATGGAACTGCCTATTGCTGTATCACTGTTGGGCACACATAGCTTTTTAGAGTAGTCAAGGGATATGATGATTCGAGCTAGTATTTATTTATCCACATACTAAGTTTTCACGGAATGTCAGGTTCTCAAGTTCTACTTCTATTGAGTTGCAGCACTATGGTGTGGTGGTGGATGACTGCCAGGTCTTTGTCATTTCTTGAGTAGGGAAGGTGGATCAGCCCTGCTCTGGGTGGCCACTGCCTCCCACAAAGGAGGACGACATAGCCTCGGCTTGATCTCAGTGCTTCATGGAGTTCTCTAAACCAGATTTATAGAGCTCTGTATGCTATGTAATAAAACCATATATAACCTGGCCTGGCCAATTCTTTGGGTACTTTGAGCTGCCAGGGAACCAGGATTCCCTGCTAAGGTTCAGACTTTCTCAAATCTCTTCCTTTTCTTGAATTTTAGAGCTTCTTAACTTTGCTGATATTTCAAACTGGATAATTCTTTGCTGTGGGGTTTCATTGTGGGCTGGGGGCTTTTTATTAGTATCCCTGTTCTACACCCACTAGGTGCCAGTAACAACCCAAACCTCCAATAATAGTTGCAATACAAGACACTTGGCACATGTCCAATGCTACATGTTTTAGAACTGCCCAGGGTTTAATACCACTATCTAAAGAAATACAGGGATCTTGAGGGAATGAAGAATTCTAGAAAGAGAACAGTGCACATGTATTGCATATTACGTAGGTATGTACTATCCTTCCTGGGATGTCATAAAGCATTTGTAGCATACTATCATTTTCCTTTGAAAACTGTAGCTAGGTTTTTCATTGTGTATTTTTTAAAGTTCTTTTTTGGGATGTTTCCAAACTCATATCTCAGAGTAACCAATACATTTGGAAGCCAATTTTTCTTCAAGTGAGAATAACAAGTTAAAAAAATAGCAAGACTATACTTTTCTCCCCTTTATGAATAGGCAGTTTTTCGTCTAGTCAAAATGGCAAATGGCTTGTGCACTAAGATGAATGCAAGTATAGGGTATGGATACATCTAGGTCAAACAGCTGTCTTTGCTGGGTATTCATCTTCCCTCTATAGGAAATTCAAAGTGCAGAAAATCTCTTTATATCTTTTCTTCTGTAGCTTCAAAACACTTTCAGAATTACCACACGGACAGTTGTCTTCAGGCTCTTCAAAGGTGGAAAGGACAAAAAGTTTTTGGAAGTGATCTTTGAGTTTTCAAGGGTGAAATATTTTTCTTCCCTTTTTACCTACTCAGTAAGTGGATAGAGGAATAGGGGCATAGGGATTGTGTCAAAGCCCAACAAATTGACCATGCAGAGTAGGGCACTTGATATGTGTGTGTATGTGTGTGTGTGTGTGTGTGTGTTGCCTCCTGGTTTGGTACTGGGGCTCAAACTCAGGACCTTCTGCTTGTTAGGCAAGAATAGTACCACTGGGCTAAATCCCCAACTCTTGCGAGTCAGGCACAGAAACCACTGAGCTAAATTCCCAGCCCAAGTAGGGTATTTGGGGTAGAGCTGTCTTTAAGATGCAAATGCATTAAATACTTCCCACAAGCCTATTTTTGTCTTCCACACAGTGTTCTCCATATTTGTTAACCTCATTTCCTAGGAATTTTCCTGTAGACTGAACTGTGTTCTCTCTAAATTCACATGTTTAAACTGCATTCCCTAATGTGAGTATACTGGAGGTAGGGCTTTAGGTTAAATGAAGTCACATAGGTAAGGCCCAAACTAAAGAGTGGTATCCTCATGAGAAGAGGAAGAGTCTCTAGCCATGCATGTAGGCAGAAGGAAAGGTCCCATTGAGACACAGGAAGAATATGTCTACAAGTCTGAAGAGAACCCTTACCAAATGCCAACCTGGCAGGGCACAGATCCTGGACTTCCAGTTTAGCTTTTAAAGTTCATATCATTGCATGTAGTTCACCATAAATTCTATATATATATATATATATATATATATATATATATTTTTTTTTTTTTTTTTTTTTTTTTTTTTTTTTTTTTTTTTTTTTTTTTTTTTTTTTTTTTTTTTTTTTTTTTTTTTTTTTTTTTTGCTTTTGAGACAGGGTCTCGCTTTGTAGTTCAGGCTGGCCCTAAGCTCATTATGGTGCCCAGGCAAGCCGCCGCGAACTCAGCAATCCTCCTGTCTCTGCCTCCCGAGTGCTGGGATTACAGGCATGAGCCACCACGTCTGGCATTGTGGTGTGCGGTGTTGATTGTTGGTGGGCATGAGTCTCCACGCCCAGCATTATGTGTGGTTACCGGGGATCAAACTCAGGACCTTGCACTTGCGAGACAGGCACTGGAACCACTGAGCTAATCCTCCGGCCCATAAATTCAATATTTTTGACTCCTAAGAATGTAAAAGATTTTTTCCCTTTACATTTTGTGAGGCAGAAGACTTACATGTACTAGCTAATGCTACTATTACGCTTTTTCTTTCCCTCCCTCCATTTCTCTCTTCTCTCTTCCTTTCTCTTTTCCTCCTTCCTTCCCTCCTCTCCTCCCTTCTTGTTCCTTTTCCCTTTCTTCTTTCTTCCCTTGTCTTCTTTCTCTCTCTCTTTTTTTACAGTGTTGAGAAACCAGCCACAGATCACATGCACATGAGGCAAGTATTTTACTATTGAGCTACCTCCATAGCTGTTTGTTTTATTCTTTTTGTAAAGGTTAATTTTGGCTGTCAACTGTACTGGACTTAGGGATGACTAGGAAATTGTCAAAGAATGTTCTGGGTGTATCTTTGATGGTGCCTGCCAACAAGTTTAACACTGAAGCAGCAAAGCTTTAGTCAGGCTTCTACTCCTCCACCACCTCCCTCCCAAACCCTAACCCCTTAACTTTGACCTTCCCTCACATGGAGCCACCAATGGAATATGAACAATCCCTGCTGGGCAGAGTGTTGACTGAAAGGAAGGAATTCCCTGCTCAATCAATCCACCTGCCTAACCCTCCCCCATCCCAAATTCTCTCTAATCTCATCTACTCTTTCCTACATAAGACATTTTTAATTTTTTTGCCTGATCTCTGGAATACCTATATATCCTGTGATTGGTCTCTCTGTGCGATAGTTTCCTCCTTTCTGCTGCAATAGTGAGTTTTTTAAAAACACTTTAATTTATACATAACATCTACGTCTTGATATTAAAGTGTACAGTTTGGCAGTTTTTGTATTTACTTTATGCTCAGCCATTCCCCAGAATGTTTTCATTGTATTAAAAGTGAGATTCTATGCCAATGAAACAACTTTCATTCTCACTTCTACAGCTCTCTGAAACCATCACTCCACTTTCTGCCTCTATGTGTTTAACTGCTATTGATATATAAGTGGAATCATTCAATAATTGTCCTTTTGCTAATTTTACATAGAAAAACATTCTCAAGGTTTCTCTATGTTGTAGCAAGTGTCAGAATTTCCTTCCTTTGTAGGTCTTGATAACATTCCATTATATAAATAAACATTTTGTTTCTCCATATGAGGATAAACATAGGTTACTTCTTTTGGCTACATGAATAATATTATCATGTAAACAACTTTCAAGTCTTTAATTTGGAATTGTAAAATATATTTTAAATATTTGATATGAAATATTTAAATATTTATATTAAGTACTTTAATATTTCTAGGAATTATGTTTTTACTAGTAATTATACCATGTCATATTCCCACCAGTAGCACAAAATGGTTTCAATATTTTATCATCCTCGTTGACACTTGTTACCATTATTTGCATTAGTCATCCTAATGGTTCTGAGGTTGCAGTCTTTTGAGTAAATTTTCTGCTATGTCTGGATTCCTTTTAAAAAAAGCTTTAGCTGGTTCAACCAACCAATGTTTATTTGGATTAATAATATGGAATCTTAAATTTTAAGTTGCTTTTGGTTGTGTCATGTGCACTTTTAAGTGCTTTACTGCTTTTCCCTGTACATGCTCATTATAAAAACTGACATGTATAGCAAAGTATGAAAAAGGAGCCAAAAATAATCATTGACAGGGATCAGAAATCCATGTAACTAACATTATAACAATCACATGTATGATCTATGAAATGTAGAAGAGTATGCAACTTAGTAAGCTCTTCTTAGCACCTGCTCTATACTGAATTCTAAACTCAATGAAGAGTATGCAGAATAATTAAAAGGGATCATAATATCAGCCTTTCACTTAGTGGAAAAAATACCTGATATCCTCACCTTCAAGGAGGAGACATTTACTTACTTCATAGATTCAGAGGGGTCAGTCCATATTTGATGGATTTCAAAACAGAAAAATTATGGCAGGAGTGCTGTTTAGTTTACAATGGCCAGGAAGTGGAGCCCAGAGAAAGAAAGCCAGAGAGGAAGGGGCCAGGGCCAGATATAAAGCCCAAAGTTACAACTCTGTGACCCACCCAGATACGCTCAGAAGTGTGCTTTAGTAATGTACTAGTCAATCAAGTAGAAAACTGAGCTTAACTGTGAGAAATCAGCTTAAAGTTTAAGGAGATACAGGTCTGAAAACATCTCTGATGACCTTTCAAAGATATAAAACTCCTTAAAACTAAAATGGTTTAACTGAAAAGTGTGTTTTTAAATTTCAAAATATGTTTATTTTTATTTGGAGATACCACTTCTATATATACATCCAGAAATATAAATCTAATTTGGAAAACAGATATTTATACTCCCAGGTTCAATGCATCACTTTCATAATAGTTAAGATGTGTACTCAACCTAAGAGTCATTCATAGATGAATTAATGAGGAAAAGCCTTAAAATCAAGGAAGTCCAGGCACCTGTGACAACATGGAAGAAACTGGAGAGTGCTACATTAACTGAAGTAAGCTATGGAAAGACAAATACCACATGATCTCACTTACATGTGAAACGTAAAAGAGACAAATTTATAGACTTTGAATGATTATCAGGAGGTAGGCGTGTATTGGCCAGGAAGTGGGAAATTGTTGAACAAAGGGTGCAAAAGTTCAGTTAACTAGAGAACTTGATCCTCCAAGATGGTGACTATAGGAAATAAAATGTATATTTTGAAAATTGTTAAGAGTAGATTTTAAGGGCTGGAGGATTAGCTCAGTGGTTCCAGCGCCTGCCCCGCAAGCACAAGGTCCTGAGTTCGATCCCCAGTAACCACATACAATGCTGGGCGTGGAGACTCACGCCCACCAGCAATCAACCAGAAATCAGCACCACATACCACAGTGCTGGGCATGGTGGCTCACGCCTGTAATCTCAGCACTTGGGAGGCAGAGACAGGAGGATTGCTGAGTTCAAGGCTTGCCTGGACTACATAGTGAGCTCAGAGCCAGCCTGAACTATGAAAGCGAGACCCTGTCTCAAAAAAAAAAAAAAAGTAGATTTTAAGCAGTCTCATTATAAAAACAGATGTATGAGGTAATGCAATAATGAATGTGGTAATTAGCTTGACTTAGCCATTCTATAATGCAAACATCATAGTGTAGGTCATAATTACACACAACTTTTATCAATTACAATATGTAAGTATGATTAAATTATTTTCTCCTGACATTCAATAAGTTTTCCTCACTGCACTTTTTGGCCTTTGAATTTAGGTCTACATTCCATAGTCAATAAACAATGTTGTTTTACCTTTTTGATACCATCATCTAGCAAATTCCCAAAATGCTAAGATTAATGAAAAACCTATTTCTCACCCCTTCTACACACTCTACAAAGTATCAAACTCACAACACACTGTGTTTATTTTTATTAGTAGAAATTTTTGCCTTTATTTTTCTTGTGGGGATTCATGTAAATTAATGCAGCATAATACTTCAGTCCCAAGCTGGCTCTAACGCCAGCTTTTACTCCTTTCTTCAGTTTTAGAAACTTCTAAATTCTATAAAGCCATTGGTGATTTTGGAAGGCAGCAATATGACAGGAAGGGACTTGGGAATCATTGCAACTATTTTCTAAGAACATGAATTCAATATATTGATGAAGCCAAAATGTCAAAGAAAATATTGGGCATGTTTAAGGGAGATACTCAAAGCAAGATGCTATCTTTTTTCTATACATTGTGATGCACTGCACTGGAGATGGAATCATAACTTACATAATTATGATAACTTAGAGGTGTCACCTGCATTTTAGTTTGACACACACTCAAATCTAGGCTTTACCTTGATAAAGAGTAAGACAAGAGCACCTCCCATCCTTTTTGTTCCACAATCTTCCTATAGATGGCACAAGACTTTCCCTAATCTGGTCAATGACTCACTGAATTCCAATGGAGAATTAAGTGATACATGTGGCTTTTTTTGAGAAACAATTTTGCCCGTTAGTTGACTCTTAAGTTGCAAATTTCTTTAGACTTTACATAGTGGCTAGTTCTAGAGATTTGCTTAGGTTTGTTACTTTTGCAGGAGTGCAGTTGATGTTGTGATAATCTTATGGTTTCTTTTTAATTTTTTTTGGTACCAAGGATTAAACTCAGGCCTTGTGTTTACCAGACAGGTGCTATGCTGCTGAGCTAAATTCCTGGACCAACTTAAAGTTTCTGTTGACATTTTTGAACTTGAGAGAGTGGATGATGGAAGATTGTGGATCATTGGAAGATGGAAGGAGGTGAAAGATAGTAGATGTCATTGGTTTCATTGGTTGAAGGTAGATCTCTAATTCTAGTTATGTAACCTAGTGTAAATGCTTGTGGACAGAACTGAGCAGAAAAAGAAACACAAAGAATCAAGATATAATATGTTTTTCATATTATTTTAGATTTTCATTTTCTGTAGATCAGCAGAGGAGGAATTTGCTTTAGGAAATATTAATTTGAAAGTGTGGAGTTTTATATTATTAAAATTCCAGGGATTTGGATAAATATGAAATTCAAGCACTTATATTCTTGAAGTTGTATTTCTTGAATTATCTTTATATTTTGTTCATATTACTTAACCCTTCTAGGTAAGCTTAAGAAAAGGTGATGTCTCAGGAGCACAATATGGCTTTGGAATAAATACAATCAGTGTTTGATTCTGGATCATATCATAGGCTTCTCAAACAACACAAGAGCATCTTTTAAATCAAGAACTTATTTCACTGGTTCCTGAAAACACATATAATCAGCATCATGATTTGGAAAAATCATTCCTAGTTGTTTTGATTGACATCCTATGCCTATGGAGACTTGCAGGAAAGAGAACACAGTATGAGGCATTATTAATCTTAATGCTTCCTTGTGTCTTTTCCAAGGACTGGTCAAAATTATAGGTAAGGACATTTACTGGGGAAAGGTGTAGGAGTGGAGTTTTTGGTGAGGAGCTGAGCACAGTGGGCTTCCATCTGGCATGTCACTGTATATATCTGATACTTTTTGTCTGCCCAATATTTAATGTGTGATAAAATCCTAGTTTTCTGGGCCGGAGGGTTAGCTCAGTGGTTTCGGTGCCTGCCTCACAAGCGCAAGGTCCTGAGTTTGATGCCCAGTAACTACATACAATGCTGGGCGTGGTAACTCATGCCCACCAGCAATCAATACCACATACCACAGTGCTGGGCGTGGTGGCTCACACCTGTAATCCCAGCACTCCGGATGCAGAGACAGGAGGACTGCTGAGTTTGAGGCTTGCCTGGGCTATATAGTGAGCTCAGGGCCAGCCTGAACTACAAGGCACGACCCTGTCTCAAAAAAAAAAAAAAATCTTAGTTTTCTGGAGACTACTTCTTTGTTCTGTGTGATCTGGATAGGACAACCATTCAAGGTATACTGATTCCCAGTCCAACAGTGAACATTAATCCAAGCCCAGAGGAATGCTTCTTTTAAGTATGGATTTAGACCAGAACTCTTTTTCTTACGGTCTCTAACCATGTGATCTCAATGCTCTTGGACCTTCATGTGATTTCAGTGATCTTGGACCTTCCTTCCCCCACCCCTCCCCTTCCCTTTCTTTCCCTTCCCATTCCCATCTCATCCCATTCCAGGTCTTGCATTGTAGTTCAGGCTGGTCCTGAGCTCACTATGTAGCCCAGACAAGCCTTGAACTCAGGAATCCTCCTGCCTCTGCCTCCCAAGTGCTGGGATTACAGGCATGAGCCATTATACCCAGCATTGTGGTGTGTGGCACTGATTGCTGGTGGGGGTGAATTACCATACCCGTTATTGTTGTATGTGGTTACTGGGATCGAACCAGGGACCTTGAACTTGCTAGGCGGGTTCCAGAACCACTGAGCTAAATTTCCAGCCCTACCTTGGACTTTCTTACTGGGAAATATTAAATGCACTTTTTAACACCCAGAAAAGAGAAATTGCAGGGTGGGAAATTGTTGGAACTGAGCCATTGGATGCCATAGACCTGCAGAAACTCTGACATGTAGCTCTCTAGACCCTCAAGACTGTCGTGGTACTTGTTCTCCTGCAGGATTCTGTGAAGAGATTCATTTTCCTCCTCTAGTGGTGATACATGTCAGAGTATGTGCTGGGGCTTGTGATTAGTGCCCCAGCTAACTGGTCTGCTCCTGCAATCTCTTTTTTGGATAGACTTTCTTTGGTTTCTTGTGTTTTCATGTCTATGGAGCAGCTCCCTCTTGGAGAGAGATATCATCAGAGAGAGGACATAGTTGTAGTGCATGCTTTGAGTCAGAAGCACCAAAAGAAACTTCTGGTTTCCACATAATCTAGTTCTATCCATCAAGAGTGTAAGTTCTTTAATGACACTTGAGATAAATCCAGACAATAACCAAAAACAGGATTTTTATCTCCCTTTTTCTTTTTTCATATATTTTGCTTGTGTGGAGGCAACAGGTGAACCATACAGAAAAAGCAATCAAAAGATACACATCTGCCATAATTTATTTATTCTCCCAATAACCTGGCCCAGAACTTGCCTCATTTGCCTTGTAACTATCTAACAACTGATTTCAACCAAGAGAATGATACTGAGAAATCTGCAGGTTCACATGGCTACATACTTAGAAAAGTTAAGTATACCAGAGAACAGATATGATATTTACAGATGTTAATGAATTCTAGAATGTATGATGGATATTGTGAAATAGAAAATATTCAAAGGGAAATGTGGTGGCTAAAGAAAAAATGTGATGGTAATAAAAAAAAGGGAAACAAAGTTATGTATTAAGGGGGTGAGGGTGGTGGGGTGGGTAGGGAAATGGGTAAAAATGAAAATTAAATTGTATCATATACTGGTAAAAATTCCCAATATCGAGTGTGGTCATGCTGTGTATATACAATGTACCAATAAAGATAAAAATAAACTAAAAAAAAAAAGGTTAGGTATAAAGAGAAATCACTGACTGCTAACTTTTATCTTTAGTCCTCATGCTGTACTAGTTTCATTTTAGAAATCTGTCTAGTGGACACAAATGGATGTTACATACTAATACAAGAATAATGCTTTGATAAAACATATATGTCTGAAGAAAGTAATTCTAAATTTAAAATGTTTGCAAAACTAGATAGGATGGAGGCAGAAAAAAGAAAACAAATGTACATGATAGTTACAGGAGAGTAGATGGAATTCTGAAGAGTAAAGATGAACATATCCAGACAGGAAGAGAAAGGGGAGCTAGAGGCGTCAGTGATCCCATAAATACAACATGCAGCTGCCGTAGTAAAACAAGCTCTTTGCTTATATTCTTTCTGGCCCTTACATTATCTCCGTTACATTAAACATTAAACAAGCAGAACAGTTTGAAACCTGATTTGGTTCAAAAGGTTTTTGAAAATTTGGTTAAATGTACAGACTTTCTTCCAGGTGAAAAGCCCTTAGGCATAATGACTTCAAAGGCCACTAACTCATGTGTAGAACTTTCTCATTTACCTGTAGCTGAATTTAATCTCTATCACAAACCTGCATCCTGCATGATAGCAGAAACCTAATCTAGCTCCTGCAAAACCATCTCTTCCTTCAGCGACTTCTTCGGATTTGAGATCACAAATAACCACCACCAAATCTCAGCACTTCCTGCTTTCTTTCTTGTCTTGGGAGAAAATTATAAACTCTGGACCTCTGCTATGCTTGATTTCCTCTGAACTGGTGCCTGTTGAGACAGAGTGGCAGGATGGGGCTGTGGTCATGGCACATGTCACCCCTTGCTTTCCTTGCTGTGGCAGCCACAACCCCACACCATCTTACTCCAGTTGTAGAATTCCCACTTCCACTAACCGCTGTGTCCTTTTGTCACACCTGCTGGATTACTGCCTGCCCCCGCCCTGCTTTCCCTCTTCCCCAGTTCCTCTCCTCTTCATAATTGCACCCTATGTTCTTTTTGGGAAATTATTTCCTTTCATTTAAGCAAGAGCTGTGGGTAACAGAAACTCATCCTACGCACCCAAAACCAAGTAGAAAGGGGCCATGGGAGGAACAGGGTACCAGCTGGGCTGTAATCTTTGCTATCATAGGAAAAACAGATTGTCAAACTTCTTACTATATCAATTAAGGAATTTATTAATTGCAAATAAATAAGGGGCTTTCCAGTATAATTTTACTATAAATAGATTACTGATCCCTGAATGTCAATGTACACTGTATGTGGTTGTCTGGATTAATTGCATAAATGTTAATTTTCTGTTTGCAGTTACATCAAAGAAAGAAAAGTGGGCAGCACCCTCTTCTTCTGTCTTATAGTAATAGGTAACAAGCAAGGTTTTTTAAGGTGAAGGATCTTAGACCCAGAAGCTTTCTTTTGTGTATGTGATTTGCCATCCTATTAGTATTTATTTTATAAATGCATGATTGAATACAACTCCTACAGTGTTTGAGACACTGGAAGTTGTGCATTGCTACCATTATTGCTGTGTCTGTTACATACCTTTTCTTAAATTTAGGAGTGAGTCAGCCTGTTGTACAGTTCACATTTCATTGGCAATCTGGACATGAACAACATTCCTCAGGACTTGCAGCATGTGACTGAATGAATGATGCTTTTTCTTGAGAGTCTGAATCTTAGGTTGGTGTATTATTACTTTTCTCATTTAAGTCATCTAGTCTGTAATATTTTGTTATAGCAGCCCTAGCAAACTAATACAGGAAGCCAATTTCTTGGGCTTTTAATTAGTACCAGGTCACTAGAGCTTCATTATGTTGATCAAGTTGAGATGTAAATTCAGCCCAGCTGGGAAGTTATATTACAATTGGGTATGGAGACAGGGAAGGGAATAATTGTGGTTATTGTTTCAAACAATCTGTCTTGATAATTAGAATGGTAAAAAATGCACACAGAGTAGAAGTAGAAATTAATTCAGGGAATGGTGCTGGTGCTTTAATTGAAACAGTTTTTCCAAAGCAAATTTCTATTTGATTGGAGAGGTATAGGGAGCTCAGTGATGGTGAACTTTTTTTTTTTTTTGAGACAGGGTCTCACTTTGTAGTTCAGGCTGGCCCTGAGCTCACTATGTAGCCCAGGCAAGCCTCGAACTCAGCAATCCTCCTGTCTCTGCCTCCCGAGTGCTGGGATGACAGGTGCGAGCCACCACACCCGGCGATGGTGAACTTTTATACAGACCCAAACTGCAGCCACAAACCCACCTATTTATCACAAAGTGCCAACACTACAATTAAACTTAAAAACTGAGGCTTTCACTTAGACAAAAACAACTCATGTATTCACACCTTTTGTTTTAAACAAGAAATACAAAGACATGTGTGTCATAGGTTTGCTATCATGAGACTAGTATATATTCATCTCGACATCTAGATACAAGTCATAGTGTCATTTACACAGATAAGTGCACAGGAGTGGGAGTTGGTGGAGAGTGCGTACCTCATGAAAATTACCTCTGGATTCATAAGCAAAATCCAGAGATTTTAAGACTTAGAGGATGAATCTTTGACAGTGAATAAATCTTTCCCTCTTCATTCTCTCTTGCCTTCAGATAGTCCTGATATACTACATAGACCCCCTCAAGAGGTTTCATAAAACAGATCGGTCATCTTTATATCTTCCTCTTGACTTTTTAACTTTTCACTTCCATTTTGCTGCTCTTTCTTTTGCTCCCTGGAAAAAAAAAATCAAACTCAAGTCTTTGTTTCCTGCTCTATTTTCTATGGAACTTTACCTAAGGTAGTCACAAAATGAGAGGGTATGACTAGAAAATTAAAATAACTCAACCATGCCTGCCTGCTAAGGACTAGGCCTTGAGTTCGATCCCTTGTAAAAAAAAAAAAAATGGAAGCAAGAAAGAAAATTAAGATAACTCAAGCCTGGGTTATGTGAAGTTTTTTGTGTACAGTAAGTGAAGGTCCATTTCTTCTTCTATCCAACATTTCTTCAAATGTCAGAGAAGTTTTCCCGTAACTACTAAAAAAAAAAATCTTTAAGTGGATTAGAAAATAAAGTCTGAGGAATTCATAGA
>PVIC010021961.1:0-28138 GCA_004025085.1 Thryonomys swinderianus
TGGGATCACAGCAGACTTCTAAACTCAAATACTCAATGCAAGGAAAGCCTGGAGTTGAAGTGTTTCAAGACTTGGAATAAAACAATGTCCAATCTAGACTGATGTAGCCTGCAAAGTTATCTTTCAGAGTTGATAGGGAAATAAGATACTTCCATGACAAAGAAGACCTGAAAAATTTCACAAATATGAAACCTGTACTCCAAAAAATTCTAAAGAGTATTTTGGAAACAAAGTTACAAACCCATGAGACCCAACAGAGTGAACTCATTGGGCAAGACAAGAAATTGAAATGGAAAAGAGCAAAAGTAAAGAATAAAAGAGCCAACAACAGAAAAACATGACAGCTCTAAGTCAGTCCACATCAGTCATAACCATTAATGTCAATGGACTCACTACACTAATTAAAAGACACAGACTGGCAGAATGGATCAAGAAGCAATATCCTATAGTTTGTTGTATACAAGAAACACACCTAATTCAGAAAGAAAGCCATGGACTGAAAGTAAAGGGATGAAAAAAATTCTCCATGTGAAAGGAAAATGCAGAAAAGTGGGAGTGGCTATTCTGTTTGTAGACAAAGTAGATTTCAAATCAAAACTGATTAAGAGAGACAAAGGGGGGCCGGAGGGTTAGCTCAGTGGTTCCGGCGCCTGCCTCGCAAGCGCAAGGTCCTGAGTTCGATCCCCGGTAACCACATATAATGCTGAGTGTGGAGATACGCCCACCAACAATCAACACCGCATACCACAATGCCAGACGTGGTGGCTCACGCCTGTAATCCCAGCACTCGGGAGGCAGAGACAGGAGGACTGCTGTTGAGTTTGAGGCTTGCCTGGGCACCATAGCGAGCTCAGGGCCAGCCTGAACTACAAAGCAAGACCCTGTCTCAAAAAGCAAAAAAAAAAAAAAAAAAAAGAGAGACAAAGGTCACTATATTTTCATACAGGGAACAATCCAGGAGAAAGAAATAACAAACAAATATTTATGCACCAAACTCTAATGAACCCAACTATATAAAACAAATATTAATGGATATAAAGAGTCAGATAGGCACTGATACAATAGTAGTAGGGAACTTCAATACTCCACTGTCACAAACAGAAAGATCAGCTGAACAAAAAAAATCAAGAAGGAAATACTTGAGCTAAACCAAACTTTTGAACAAATGGACTTAATAGATGAATACAGAGCATTTTACCTCACAAAGTCAGAATGTACATTCTTCTCAGCTGCTCATGGAACATTCTCCAAAATAGACTAGGTCCCAGCTCATAGAACAGGTTTAAGTAAATGCAAAGGAACTGAAATTATCCCCTGTATATTGTTAGATCATAGTGCCTTGAAATTGGAGCTCAATAGCAAAAGAAATTCCAAGATCCTCACAGACACAAGGAAATTGCACAACCATCCACTGAAAAACCAATGGGTCAGAGGTGAAATTAAACAGTTTTTACACTTAAATGATAATTCCAGTACAACATACTGGAATTTATGGGACACAATGAAAGCAGTTCTACAAGGGAAATTCATAGCAGTAAATATCTACACTTGGAAAATAGAGCAAGCTCAAATAAACAATCTAATACTGAATCTTAAATTGTTAGAAAAGGAGGAAAAAGACAAACCCAAAGCTCATACTAGGGAGGAAATGATAAGGATCAGAGCACAAATTAATGTAATGGAGACTAAGAGAGCAGTACAAAGAAATCAACGAATTGAAGAGTTGGCTCTTTGAAAGGATGAACAAAATTGATAGGCTCTTAGCCAACTTGATCAAACAAAGGAAGGAAAAGGCTCAAATCCACACTATTAGGAATGAAAAGGGAAAATCACCAGAGGCTCAGTGGAAGTCCAGAGGATAATAAACACCTACTTTGAAAATCTGTACCCCAAAAAGATGCAAAATGTAGAAGAAATGGATAGATTCCTAAACACATATGAACTTCCAAAGCTGAACAAAGAAGATATAAAAATGTTAAGCACCCCAATATCAATCTGTGAAATTGAAAATGTAATAAACAATCTATTGACAAAGAAAAGCCCTGGTCCTGATGGCTTTACTGCAGAATTCTACAAAACTTTCAAAGAAGAGTTAATACCACCATTTCTCAAACTCTTTAATGAATCAAAAGGGAAGCAGTACTCCTAAATTAATTCCTCAAAGCAACCACTACCTCGATTCCAAAAGCAGATAAGGACCCAACCTAAAAAGAGAACTACAAGCCAAACTCCCTAATGAACACTGATGCAAAAATCCTCAATAACATCCTCAATAAGATAGCATAATCCTCAATAAGATAGCAAAAAGAATATAGAGAATCATCACAAACGTCATACACCCTGACCAAGTTGGGTTCATCCCAGGGATGCGAGGATGGTTTAACATACATAAATCAATAAGCACAATACACTATATTAACAGACTCAAGGACAAAAACCATATAGTCATCACAATAAATGCAGAAAAAGCATTTGACAAAATCCAAAACCCATTCATGATCAAAACCCTGCAGAAAACTGGAACAGATGGACTTTATCTCAAACTAATAAAAGCTATTTATGAGAAACCAATAGCCAGCATTATTGTCAATGGTCAAAAACTGAAACCTTCCACACTACGATCAGGAAAAAGACAAGGATGTCCACTATCACCATTCCTGTTCAATATAATACTGGAAACATTAGCCACAGCAACTAGGCAAGAGAAAGAAATGAAAAGAATAAAGATAGGAAATGAATTTAAACTGTCATAATTTGCTGATTACACGATACTCTATATTGAAGATCCTAAAAACTCAACCAAAAGACTTTTAGACTTAATCCTCAAATTTAGTAGTGTAGCTGGATACAAGATCCATGATCAGAAATCAATAGCATTTGTATACACAAAAAACAGGCTAACTGAGAGAGAAATTAGGGAGTCAAACCCTTTCATAATAGTATCCAAAAAAATGAAATACCTAGGAATCATTCTAACAAAGGAGGTTAAAGACCTCTACTCTGAAAACTACAACACTCTGAAAAATGAGATTTAAGAGGCAATCAGAAAATGGAAAGATATCCCTTGTTCCTGGGTAGGAAGAACCAATATCATCAAAATGACTATACTCCCACAACTACTATATAGATTCAATCCAATCCCAATTGAAATCCCAACACCATACTTCACAGATCTAGAGGAAGTAATCCAAAAATTCATCTGGAACCACAAAAGGCCTAGAATGGCAAAAGCCATTCTGGGCAACAAGGACATGGTGGGAAGTATTACGAGTCCCAGCTTGAAACTATACTACATAGCCATTGTGACAGAAATTGCATGGTATTTGCAAAGTAACAGGTTTGAGGACTAGTGGAATAGATTAGAAGACACAGAACCAACTCCAGATATACTAAGCCACCTTATCTTTGACAAAGGAATCAAATATCCTCAGTGGAGGAAAGAGCCTCTTTAACAAATGATGCTGGCAAAACTGGGCTTTAACCTGCCAAACACTAACGCTGGAACTACTTCTTTCACCATGTACTAAACTAAAATCAAACTGGATTAGAGACCTAAACATTAAAACGGAAACATTAAACCTTCTGCAAAACAGATTAGGTAGCTCTCTTGGAGACATTGACTTAGGGAAAGACTTTATGAACAAAACCTCTATAGCACAAGAACTAGCAGAAAGGATCAACAAATAGGATCTCATCCTATTAAAAACCTTTTGCACAGCAAAAGAAACCAGCTGCATAGCAAAAAGATAACCAACTATATGGGAAAAAAATTTTTACTAGCTATTCTCAAAGGGCTACTATATGGAATATATAAAGAGCTTTAAAAAAACCAGCCCTCCCCCCCCATTTGAAGACCCAATTCAAAAACGGGCATCTAAAGTGAACAGACATTTTCAGAGGAAGAAGTAAAAGCAGCTAAGAAGAATATGAAGAAATGCTCAACATCACTGGTCATTCGTGAGATGCAGAAAAAATAACACTGTGGTTTCATCTTACTCCACAAAGAATGGCTGCTATTGCCAAATTAACTAGCAATAAATGGTGGTGAGGTTATGGGGAGGAAGGAACCCTTCTCCACTGTTGGTGGGAATGTAGACTGGTGCAACCACTATGGAGATCAGTGTGGAGATTCTTCAAAAAACTGGGACTAAAGGTCTCATTTGACCCTCCTATTCCCTTGCTAGGAATATACATGAAAGAATTAAAAGAATCATATCATATCTACATATGTGCACCCATGTTCATAGCAGCTCAGTTTGTGACAGCTAAATCTTGGAAACAACTCAAATGGCCATCGATAAAGAAGATGTGTTTTTGCTGTCTTTTTTTTTTTAACAAAGTGGAGTATTACTCTGCCATAAAGAATGGTAAGTTTGATTTATTTCTACTCAAATGGATATACCTCGAGGAAAAACTCCTAAGTGAAATAAATAGTTCACAGATATGTAAATATCATATCTTTTCTCTGGCCTGACCATCTAAAAATGTAAATGAGTTCTAGAATGTATGATAGATTTTGTGAAATAGAAAATATTCAAAGGGAAAAAGGCAGGAGAAAGTAATGAGGGGAAGGAAAAACTATGAACTTTTTTTAAAAATTTTTTTTTGCTTTTGAGACAGGGTCTCGCTTTGTAGTTCAGGCTGGCCCTGAGCTCACTATGGTGCCCAGGCAAGCAGCCACGAACTCAGCAATCCTCCTGTCTCTGCCTCCCAAGTGCTGGGATGACAGGCGTGAGCCACCACGTCCGGCATTGTGGTATGTGGTGTTGATTGCTGGTGGGCGTGTCTCCATGCCCAGCATTGTATGTGGTTACTGGGGATCGAACTCAGGACCTTATGCTTGCGAGGCATGCGCCGGGACCACTGAGCTAAATCTCTAGCCCCAGAAGGAAATACTTACAAACTTTCTTAGTTCATCTTAATGTCCTTTTTATAGTTTCCTGATTTAGTGGGAGGAATAGCAGAACCCCATCTTCTCCAAATGCACTGATACAGGGAGAATGATGTGAGTAGAGAGAGAAAAGAATTTCATTAATACTTGCTCTTGACACAAGACCATTTCAAATCAGTGTCTCTAGGCAGCCATGACTTAAGAACAGAGTAGTTATGTAAAGCTCATTGTTCTTATCTCACTAGAAAAGGTCACTGCACAGCATAGCTCTACGCCAAAGCAAGGGTGTCCAGGACGTGGGTGCGCATGAAGGAGGAAGAAGACTGATACTGCTGAGCTCTCCCAGGGCTGTTTTCCTCTTGGAAGGTCTGAGCTGACCCTCTCTGTAATTTGCACCTGACGCCACCCAGGAGAACAGCGCTAACACCCTGAAGTGGAAGTAAGACTTCAAAGCCGTGTGCTAAAGGCATCGCAGGAGAAGCATATATGTAGTAGGGAGGAAATAGTAGACGTCAAGTTAAAGGATTTATTCTATTTCCCATATATAGCATTAGAAGAGGAGTAATATTAACTTTGAAATAAAAAAGATATTTTCGTAGAACAGTGATCAACTTGAACAAAAGAAAGTTTGAAAAACTAATAATTATGTAAACAACATAATTATCACTGTTCAGCAGGCTTCACCATCCATTCCACCGACATAAAAGAAAAAATATCTTGATGTTAAAGAGATAGAAACTGTTCTGAAAGACAAAACTTTGGTTTATGAGAACACTTAAACAGTATCTTTTAAACAATATTTGAAAATAAAGCATTTTTACTAATCCAGTAAAGATTTTTGTGATGCCATTAACTTCGGTTTAGGAGTAGGATGATAAAATAATATAATTGTTATTTGTGTGCTTATCATTTGTACACATGAAAATTTTAATTTTTGTACAAAGACTAACGCTACAGGTTTAATAGTGAAAAGTGAAATTAAATCTCTGAAACTTGCTTCCGAAAACACAGTATGAATGCTGAGGTGAGTTTTAAATTTTGTTCACAGAAATTAGTTCCATACTCTAAATATGGAGAAGTAAGAAAAAGAATGAATAGCTGTCTTTAGTTATGCGGAAGCCCAAATTCTTATGAAGAGGTTTTACAACAAGAATAACCCACATGCCCAGTTTAGCTCAGCCTTCCTCACAGTGCCCACCCGCCTTCTCACCAGCAAAGGCGCCAAGGCAAGACATGCCAGGTGTTGGGAGGATCTGATCTGTGCCAAGCTGGAACAGCACCTTTGTGTGCTCAGGGCCTCTCAGGGCAGACTCGGCTGCACAACAGTCAATGCGTTTCCCAGCGGACATACCCTGGGTGTGGCAAAGCTGGGTGGCCATTCTGAGGGCACAGCGGATGGGTGGCAGTGTGGAGGACAGAGGGGTTCCTGCGCACAGGCCCAGAACCTGGGGCTGAGAAGGACTGCCAGCTACCAGTCACATGAACAAGTAAGAAGAGTTTCAAGGAGAGGGTTGTGCATGTGAGCGTGTGTTCCTTCGTTTTTAGTGACTTCTCCAAAGGACATGGGAATGGAACAGAGAGAACGTCTGGACTCTAGCAGGCGGGGAGTTTCTCCACAGAGGGAGCCACTGAGGCTGGCAGAAGGGCCACACAGGATGAGCCACATACCAGGGCGTCAGGCACAGTACATACGCGAACAGAGGAAACCGGAAACCCCCACGCAACCTCCAGCGGCGGGGGCAGGTTTTATAGGGCAGTCAAGAAACACCGACGGGCAGCTGGGCCGTTTACCCTTCCCAAGCAGGAATCCACAGAGCCCTGTCAAAGGAGGTTTTGATCACACGGTTTCTTTACAATTAGTGGCTGCTCTGGAGTCTGCTGTCGCAGGAATTTGGACAGGAGATCTGAGCCTGGGGCGGAGCAGACAAGTAGACTCCAGGGAGGCTCAGAGGGTGAGGTGATCACAGAATCACGAGCAGGAGGGTCTGACTAGAATCTAGTGACTCAGAAGGGAGAAAAGATGCCTAAGGAGGAAGGAAACATGTGAATAGAGAAAGTTAACTTGTAGCAGGTAACAGTAGGGACCCCGATGGCTGCTCCTGCAGACAGACACCAACAAGCAGGTTGTGCTGTGGCGCAGTGACTGGACGTTGACCCAGGAGGCGGCGAGGGGCTGAGGTGAGTGAGGCGGAGGAGGGCAGAGGCGGACTCTGCCTCAGGCCGGATCCCGGGTTTGGAAGAGGAGCAACACTGAGCCGAGGGGCTGAGGTGAGTGAGGCGGAGGAGGGCAGAGGCGGACTCTGCCTCAGGCCGGATCCCGGGTTTGGAAGAGGAGCAACACTGAGCCGAGGGCTCCGCAGTGCCGCACCGCTGTGCTGTCCGCGCCTGCAGCCTTGTGCGTGCTGTTCCTCTGTACTCAGCGGAAGGTTTGTTCAGACCTCACTGACGCCTTCAGTTTCTCATACTAGAGAAATGATGATGTTAAGTAGGAAGAAAATGTTCAAAGGGAAAAGGGAACGGGGGTAGGTAAAATAAAGAAGGGAAAGAACAAATTTGATGGTATAAAAAGGAAGCAAAGCTTATGTATATGGGGGTGGGGCTGCAGGGAGGGCAGGGGAGTGGGAAAAAATGAGACTCGAGATGCGCCACGTACAGGTACAAATTCTCAGTGGTGATGTGAGCATGATGTATACCTGAAAAGTACCAACAAAGTCAGTGAAGGGGAAAAGAAAGATTTGTTTAGCAGAGCTAAACCAAGGCCTGCCATCTGGGTGAATTACTGACATGCTGCTTCCTGGATTCCACGTGCATGGTGTACAAAACTTGTCCAGGGGAGAGTTGAATCAGAAGTTATTTTGGAATGTACACTGTTTACTTTTAGAGCTGATGTCCTCATCTACCTTATTGAATCTGACACAGAGCGACTGCTAGTTCTTCCCTAAAGTCAAAATGATCATAAAAAATAAACACTGGGATTGACTCTGGATTCTAAGGGGGCCATGAGAGAAGGACTAAAGACACTCAGGACACAAAGGACTCCAGAGCCGCTTCAGAAAGTAGCAAAAGCAATGAGACAAGTGTGTTTGAAGTAAGAGAAAGTATTTTGAAGGAGATTAATGGCAATATGCATTTTTTCTTCTCTTTTCTTTCTCTTTTCAGACACGCCTGGAACTTATGGTGATCCTCCTGCCTTAGCCTTCCAAGTGCTGGGATTGCACGTGAACGCCACCCAGCTCCACAGGCAGTTACTGTAATAATTTTTATACTTAAACACACACTGGTATTCTTTTGAACACGCTCTGTATGTACCAGACATCACTTGACTGGGTTATAAGGTAGGCTTCTCAAAGGACTGGATTCATGAGAGAAGACTTCGTAAGGAGAGAAAGGAATAAGATGTCTACATTCAGGCAGGGAAGGTTACTGGTTGTGTGATAAATGCCTGAACTGAATGTGTGAAGCAAGGAGAAGAGAGGAAAGGCTGAGGAGGTGGGGACGATCAGAGAGTTCTGTAAGCTGAGCAGGAGGGCATGGACTGAAAGGCAGCGTCTTCCAGGTGCTGCTGTCCAGGACTCACAGTGAAAAGTGTGTTACCAGCTGAAGCCAGTGCACAGCAGCAAGAACGTGGCGACATCATACTTCACTGTATGTGTTGTGCTTTCATATTTTCTATTCCATTTATCTTCCTTTCCCCCCTCCCCTCCCCCTCTTCTCCTTCTCCTTAAGACAGGGTGTCACTTTGTAGTTCAGGCTGGCCCTGAGCTCACTTTGAAGCCCAGGCAAGCCTCAAACTCAGCAATCCTCCTGCCTCTGCCTCCTGAGTGCTGGGATTACAGACGTGAGCCGCCATGCCCGGCACATACTCAGAATATGTGGTTCTGTGGAGCTTTGTGTTCTAGAGTGCTCAAAATTAAAAAGTTATAGAAAGAATAGTGCATCAGCTAGATAGGGTGGCATATACTTGTAATCCCAGCTATTTGGGAGGCCAAGGCAGGAAGATTACAAGTTTAAGACGAGGATGGGCGACTTAGTGAGACACTGTCTGAGAATAAAATGCCTGAGGACCTCAGTAGTGCAGCACTAGACTGGGGCGGGATTCCTGGGAGTTCCAGGCCACCCTAAGCTACAGAGTGAGTTCAAGGCCAGACTGGACTACACGGTGAGACCTGGTGTCAAAGCAGACAGAGAGACGCACAAATGCGAAAGAGCGCTCCCTTGCCCTGGGGCTGGGTGCTCACGCAACACGCACCCCACTGCAAAAGCAACAAATCCATCCACTTGTCCAAAGGCTCTGAGTAACTGCACTCATGTCACGGCCAGAACCAAACTTTTTTACAGTTCTGCCTTCATTTTGGGCACACTCTTGTATCAGGAATTTACAGAAACAAAAAATATGTCATACTGAACACAGGAGCATCTAGATACACCGTTTTGCACCAGTTCAACACCACCTGTCCTGCTGAGGAACTCCCCACTGCCGACTCTAACGAACACTCACAGACACCTCCGCTTACCTCGTAGTCCCGCTGCCTGGCCAGGGTGGCCCTGTTCATGTCTTCGGCATCCCTGACGTGGTCAAGGGCCTGGTCCAGAGATCCCCGGAGGTCTGACAGCTTAGCGCTGTAGTTGTCCAGCTGCTCCAGGACGACGGGGAACAGGGAGCGAGTGTCGTTGTGCAGCCGCTGCCAGTTTTCAGCCTGGCTCAGCACTGGGGAGAAAGAGACAGGCTCAGCCTGGCTTTCTTTGGTCTCCTCTTGTCCCTCTCAAAGTGCTCCAGCCAAGCGTCCTTCCATGATTGGCACTGACACACTGTTCACGAAAATAGCCTCACATTTTACATTTGAAATAACAAATGCTATTTTGTTGTACTTAGGACTCTCAGGTAATAGTTAAGAGTTTAGTTTTCCCATAAAGTTATATTGTATGTGGAAGCTACATCATTGTACTTATTATTACTCAGGTTATTAATAATTTTATCCGGTAAAGGGGACTGAATATAGTATAGTCTAAAATATCCAAAATTACCTTGTTAATTGCAAGGCAAAAAGTTATGACTTTTTTTTTTTGTATTCTGTTTTCTGTATTCTCCTCTGTTTCTCGGGTCAAACCCAAGCCATGTTTTTGGGTGGAATGAAGATTAAACGATAGTGATATGCTCCACTTAAACTGTGTGTGTGTCCTTTATTCTCTGTTCAAGGGCATGTGTGCTGACAACTTGCCTTTATTCCACTTTCCTTCGGAGAACATCAGTCTATCTTGCTGACACATTTCTTTTATCATCTGAGGAGAAGACACACGTGCTTGGCTGAACCGGGACAGTGACTGGCTGACACCAGAGCCCCACGTTTCCTGACTGTGGCCCCTACCTTGACTCAGATGTGCAGCTGGGACTCTTCTTTGTCCTCACTGTGCTAAGACTTAACAGATTTGTTACTGTAACAAACCTTTTGGACAATAACGCTGTTCTTTTGTATCTACAGCAACTGCTGAAGAAGCTGATAGCAATAGGTGTAGGAACATAACTAGTGCCCTTTGAACCTTTTTTGCACCATTGGCCCCTCTGTCATCTAATGAAGGCTTAGACCCCTCCTTAGTAATATATTCTAAAATGCATAAATGAAATTTAAAAGCTGATTGATATATAAAATGCAATTGGTAACAGCATCATATGCTTCTTTAAGATCTAGAGATGGAACTAATAAGTTCTGTAATTTTGAGTTGCTGATAAATTGAAACAATGCTGTGAGATATCAGCCTTAGCTAAAGTATGACATGAAACCAGAGATCTCTTGTCAATCTTTGGGCAGGTTAAGACGAACACCATTTCTTTGCAAATCTTCCCATCAACAGTAGAACCTGACTCACTGCTTCTTGAGCCCAGGTTGATCTTAACCACAAAAATGGTTGTGACGTGATGGAGTTCCACAAGGCCTCCAGATACCTTCCTTTCTAATTGTAGGGGCAAGGCTTTGTAGACAAGAAAGTAAAACGGGACTCCAGAGGTGTTTTAGACAGTCTTGAGTAGAAGGAGTCAAACAAAACAAAACAAAACAAAACTTTTCCAGTGAAATTCTTTTCAGAAACAAGTGAAAAACAGATAAAGGAAAAAAAACCCGAATATTAAAAAAGGCACCAAATGGCTTTGCACTAAGATACTCCCCCCAAAAGAAAGACCTGACAGCAGGATGAGCAAGAAAGCCGGGTGCAAAACTGATGAGCCAATCCATCTCCAATAGAGGATAAGATGCAGAGGCGGAGGTGACTAACTTTCAGGTAGCATGGACTATGCACACATGTACATGTGCACACACTCTAGGTCACGACAGACTACCACAGATACCTCACTAGCTAAGCTAACCGAGAATGAGGCGCCCTCTTACCAACCAGCCACCCACCCCAAGGGTAACACCTTAAATGATCCATCAAGACAAATGAACAGATAGAGAAAAGCTGTACACAGACCACCAGAAGAAATGACATCAGGCAAAGGTATCTAAAGCTAACCCAGTTATATGAGATGGGAAACTTCTCTTAGAGGGTAAAAGTTATTAAAAACCCATGTTGGGGCCAGAAATTTAGCTCAGTTGCTCCTGCGTCTGCCTGGCAAGTCCAAGTCCCTGGTTTGATCCCGGGTAACCATAGACAATACTGGACATGGTGACTCACGCCTGTAATCCCAGCACTCGGGAGGCAGAGGCAGGAGAATTGCTGCGTTTGAGGCTTGCCTGGGCTACAGAGTGAGCTCAGGGTCAGCCTGAACTATAAAACGAGACCCTGTCTCAACCCCCCCTCCCAATAAAACAAAACAAACAAATAAACAAAAAACCCAGTGTTGCTGGATGCGTCTTACTTCTGCCTTTTTCAATGACTTTCCCTCACTACAGTTCTTAGCTCCCTCCCCCGTTTTGTATGTTCTTACCGCCTGCTAATTCTCATTCTGTTCTCATATAACTAAAAACTCTGTACTCTTTGTGGAGCTTTAGCTACTTCTGAAGGCCTCAAAGTTGGGGCTGGACTAAAAATCTTGCTAACAGTCAAGTTCCCTCAATGACTCCTAGAGACCATGTTCAATCTTCCTAGCTCCGAACACCAAGAAGCACTTGCTGATCATATGTCCCAGGCCTCTGTGTCCTCTCTTGGGCCCACAGAGAAAACAGATGTGGGCAAAGAGCTGTCTAGGAGAAGCCGAGACACCTACACTCTTGGGCCTCGTCCGCCTCTGCATCCACGAGCTCCCGCTGGGTGAGGAATGGGGGACGGTGCCGAATCTCCTCCAGCATCATCTGGGCCAACACCAGCTTCGCTGAGATTTCCTCTGGGTCGAGTTCCGGCTCCTCCCCGTAATAGAGCATCTTGTGGTTGATCTCTGAAAGGTGGAACGCAGTGAAATAGCAGAGAAAGGAGTCACTGAAGACACAGGGGGTGGGGGTTGCGGGAGAGCATGAGTGGGTCTGAAGTGGGCAGGACCGAGGCAAGGACAGCGCTGGCGTGTGGTGCTGTGGACAGTGGTGTCAGCCTCAGCTCAGCGCGGCTTCTACACAGTCGCGTACAGCCCCTCCTCCATCTCCTCTGGTCTGGGGACCTGAACGCCTTGTCTGCCTGGCCCTTGGGAAACGGTTTTAGAGGAAGAGCTTAGGGTGACCTGGATCAGTTCACTCCCACTCTAATGGCCACTTCTTTCTCTACAAATAATGGGGAAAGATGTGTGACTTTTATTCAGCTCTTGAATTTTAGAGACAGCAGAGCATGCTATTTCCTCTGCTCGAAAAGTATCCTGCATCTTTGTAAAACATATGAAAGAGAATGATTTTGTATCTTTATTCTTCAGTGTCAATAGATAGTAAGTAGGGAATCAGTGTTCAGAAACACCACATAGACAAACTTGAACTGGAAACCTGTGTAAGTCTTTAACCCCAGGTGCAATCACTGATAGTAGCCCTTATTTTTATTGCTAGTAACAAAGTGTGTTTTCTTGATATCAAGTTGAACCAGTGAACATTACCTTGGATCTTAGCCCTCATACTGCTGGCTTGCTCTGCAAGGTGAGTCGCGTGGTCAATGGTGTCCATGCTGTTCTTCTGAACCAAGTGCCCCTTTCTTGAGCCCCAACTTTCCTATGAATGATTCAAATGAACACCAGATTAGCCTTGTGAGGAGGAATAAATATGTGCCTGTGGGAGTGGGTGACCATAATGTATTCGTCTCATAACCATAAATTCTCCCTGCATGTGCAGGTTCTGTAACATAAAAAATAACCCTAGAAGTCATAAATGAAGGCTGATGTGAGAACCAGTTCAGAATCAGGATGCGATATGAAACCCCTTGTTGTTCTTATGCCCTAAATCCCAGTTCATTCCTATCCAAGAGTCTTTCATGTGTAGTTTACGTTTAGAATTTTTACTGTATCTTTAGAGGCCACACTAGGAGATGGCCCGTGCGTAATCACCGGTTTGACACTTTGCTGACAGAAGAGCTGAAAGCTTCAAAGGCAAAATGATCACGAAAGGAGGCAGACCTTGAAATGCTCTTTGCATGGAAGGCTCCTGGGTGGTCTGACCACTGCTGCCCGACTCACCACGGAGACGGAAAGGATTATCCTCACTCCCATGGCTTCATTTCATAGTCCCACCAGTGTCGACGGCAGTGTGCACAAATCATCACTAGAGAGACAAGCACTCCGCTCTGGGGAACTGATCCCACTCTCAATTTGGGAGCTCTGGGTCGGAGCATTCGTGTGATATTTGTCAAAATTAAATCCTCATTCCAGCATGGCTTTGAAGAAAGGGTGTGTGTGTGTGTGTGTGTGTGTGTGTGTGGTCAGGCACAGAGGCTGATCTGAGAGCACAGGTGTGATTCAAGCCCAGGACACAATCTGCGTGAACAACATGGGGGCATTCATCTGTCCCCCTGCCTTAGGGAGCCTGATTCCTCTGTCCTCTCAGGAGAAGAAGGCACCGATCAGCCTGGCACTGTCCGGGTTTAGCTCTGGAGCCACATGCCCACAGTGCGAGGCTCCCAAACTCCGCCCTCACGCAGCGCCCCCACCAGGCGACTGTGCCACATCACCTGACATGCTGTTACTTTCCCAGCACAGCCAGACAAGTGGCCATCTACGATGGTCAGACTTACGAGTCACTATGTCTTCTCCCTCATTTCCATTTTCCTCGTGGCTTATTACAATATCTCCTAAGATGGAGTACTTATGATCATTTAAAACCAGATGATGCATAAAATAAAATCATTCTTTATGTCACCTTTCATTGCTAAATCTGGTCATAGACATATACAGCATTAAAAAAATTCTATTTAATAGAATCCTATTTAAATAGAATATTTGATCCTATTTAAACAGAATATTTGCAAAGCACGAGACTCATTTTTTTTACCCTTGCTTTATCATACAACACAAAGGCTTGTTATTTATCCTAAAACTTATTTTGAACATGGAAGCTTTGAAGTAATGAAAACTGGACAATGCCGGTTATCAAAAATACTCTTCTAATCACCGCCAGGGGGTGCTATAAGATATACAGATAAATAGGAATATATTGCTAAATGGATACAGAGAACTGACTCGAATAGTAGAAGAGGAACAGTTATTACTTTAAGTTGCGAAATTACTGAATATAGTACACTATATATTGATATCTTGTCTAATGTTTCATTTTTTTCTGTAACTGCTTTTGGACGGAAAATAACGATATGGGAACATGATTAAAAAAATGGGTTGCCTTGCTTTAAGAAAAGCTGAAATTTGAAAATTACCTCACAATTATAAAGTGATTGATACTTTACATTACAAAGGATGAATCACTTACTCATTTCAGCAGCAAATTCTCTTTGGACTGACCTGATATAAAAAATGTCAAGATATTTTTGTAGTGCAATGCATAAATAGCAGTGTACTTAGAATACTAATTTAAAAAACATCAACCAGATTAAGCAAAGAATGATAAGAAACCTCTAGGGTGGCCAGATACAGTAGACTATTGTTTAAACTGGGATACTTTTGTGAATGAAAAGGGGTAGTTTTAGTAATTACTCTGGGCCACAGGCATGAATAGGGATAGTCTTGAAAAAACAGTAATAGACCAATGGATGCTTTTCTGCTTGCGTGGGTTTCCTTATGTTAAAGATTAACTATTTCCAAGGACCTTCCCACCCTGCCTATCCTCTGAGAAGCAGACTCCAATCTCTTAACTTCCTTCTGGACATCCATGGGTGCTTCACCTAAAACACTCAGGGACCAGTGTACACTTTCATCAGCTACATCTTTAAACGGATTCTTCTTTGTTCCTCCTACCTTTACTTGGTCACCAAGTCTTTTTTTTATTTCACCTGATGTTCTGTCTTCTCTTCCCTTTCTCCACTACCACAATCTCAGCTGATCCTTGCTGACTACACTTTTCAAATGAAGCAGAGCAGCAACCGATCAAGCTTGTGTGAACTGCGATGGCCGTCTTTCATCTGTGTCCAGTACTCACAGCCTGTGCTGTCTTGCCTATCATCCATATTGTAGAGAAATGTTTCAGAAATGAAAGCCTCATCAACTGCTCTGGGTAGTTCAGTGATTTCCAGGATGAAATACACATAACATGCTCCTGGGCATGGAACATAAGGTTCTTTGCAATTTACACACTGACAATTTATTCTGCATTATCTCCTGGTACTTGTCTTCCAATTAACCTGCAAAGCCAGAAGTTCTTCCTGGTACTTCTGAGTACCAAGAACATAGCATGTTGTTTCACGTCTTTTTCACTGCACCATTTTTCTCCTGCTGGGGTTTTCTTGATAAACTAGTCATACTCAATCCCATCTGCTCCTGCTCTGAGAAGCCTCCTGTTTGTTCCTCACTGTTCCTTAGAGTTACCCACCAGCCTAGACTACGCCTGGATTACTAAATGTTGTGCCACAGCCTTTTTGTTTATTATTGTGGGTTTTTTTTGGCATATCTGTTTCCTACTGTACTCTGAGGATCTTTTGAGCGGATTCTTGGATTCACCTTTGTGCTCCTAGCACCTATTATGTGCCAGGAATTTAATATTTCTGACTAGAAACAAACTTCTATTCACCTTGCCTTTTTGGTGGGGCTAGCAATACAGCTCAGAATCTTCTGATGTACTTTCCTTTCAGTCCTTGGTATATCTTTACATGAGTTGAAACATGTGCTGTGGCTGGAATGGGAAGAGCAGAGACGGAGGAGATGGAGTAGAGGGATAGTATAGCACCCCCACCCAGCCCCACTTGCAGAGTTCTGTGATTGCAGCTCTGTGGTGGGCTTCCAGGCTCAGCAAAGAGCAACACTGAGATCGGAAGAGGTTCATCATCTCTACCCTGAGGATAGCTCATATTGCTATCACCTTGCGCATGGCTGTTGGTATATTTGTTCCAGACCGAATCAGCAGCAGTGGAAGGGGGTCCCTCAGAGCACCAGCCACTGTGCATACAGTGCAGGGGCATTTTATGCAGTTCCTGGAAGTCGGCCATGGGAGGGGCTCTAGAACTTCCTGAAGGAAAGGAAGACTTGGACATGGAGGCTATGCAAATCCAGTACCTTGAGGTGAATATAACGTGTGATATTTAGGTCAGATGAAATCCAAGGGACAGAAACTCAAAAGTAGAGGTTTCACTAAGTTTAAGGGGCAAATTCACTGTGATTTTTTTTTTTTTGAGACAGGGTCTCACTTTGTAGTTCAGGCTGGCCCTCAGCTCACTATGTAGCCCAAGCAAGCCTGGTACTCAGCAATCCTCCTGCCTCTGCCTCCCGAGTGCTGGGATTACAGGCGTGAGCCATCAAGCCAGTCATTCTCACTGCGATTTTTATCACTGTGGAGACACTCAATGAAATCCTTCATTTGAGTTAAAATATTAATGTCTTCACCTGCCCCCCTTCCTAGTTCCCTGAAAAAAATGGAAACTAAGCTAATCTATATGGGAAGAAGGGTTGATGGGAAGGCAGGGGAATAGGAAAAAATAAGAATCAAGATATATCATGTACAGTTTCAAACTCTCAATGACGACTGTGATCATAAACTGTACCTAAAATGTACTGATAAACTGTTTCGCGTGTGTGCGCACACACACACACACACACACACACACACACTCACACACACACACACATACACACGGCTTTGTGATGCCAGGCTCTCCTTAAATTTCCATGAATTAAAATCAAACAGAGCCTCTAGTCTCAGGGCTTGAAGAATGCTTGAGAGTCAGTGGGACTGGCTTCAGACTTTTGCTGTGAGATGTTTAGCCTAAGTCTTGTATCACTAGCGCCACGACAGCCAGATGGTATTTCCCTGGGAACTGGCCCCCCGCTTTGGGTTAGTTGTAACCCAGGATCCTCTTCTGTGGTGAGGTCACTCTGGAGCTTGCATTATTTCCTCCCCATGAAAACCTAATTTAACTTACATTAGAAACAGGAAACTAGGACAACAAAAGGATCGGGAACCTTCTGGTCTGTGGGAGGAACCAATCTGGATGAGAACATTTCCTCAAGCTAGAGACACTTTGAGCAAGTTTTAACTGTGACGCTCAAATGAACAAGTGTGTTTCCACAAAGGGTTCTTTCTTGGTATTTCTTGGATGCTTAGGTTTCACTGCTCTTCAAGTGTTAGTGGATGACCTAACAGGCACCAGCGACATAATTTTCAAATGTATTTTGAAGTAGATGAATCTTGCAAGGGTGCAATTAGTATAACTTACATTTTTACAGACAAAAGCTCTTAAAAGTGTAGGACATTCAAGGCCATCAAGGCCAAGAGAGACTGTTTAGCCAAAATTTAACATTTTACTTTGCTGTCCAGGTGATCAAGCTCAAAGCCTCATGCATGGTGAGCAAATGCGATGCTCCATCCTGTTTTTGTTAGGAAATAAGAATCGTTTTGCAGGGCAGTGCCACACACCTGTCATCTTGGCACTCTGGAAGGCTGAGGCAGGACTACAAATTTGAGCCCAGTTTGGGGACCTTAGGAATTTAATGAGATTCTAAGAACAGTAGGACAATTAAAAGCTCTGGATATAACTCAGTGTAAAGATCCTGGTTTAATCCCCATTTCTGTCAAAAAAAAAAAAAACTTTAAAAAGAGCCCTGCCAGTTTATAGTGTCTGAAAGCAGAAGCTCCAGAGTATTGAGGCCAATGCTGATGGAGCAATTACGACAAAGACAGTGCTGTATCAGATTCACTGGGGAGTGTATTCATCCATGTCTTACACTGACTCTGCTCATGTTTTAATGTTTTCCTGGTTAATCTGTGAGAGATTTTACAAGTCATAGTTCTCTCAATATTTTTTCTTAGCCTATTTGACTTTTTTGTGTATTTAGTTGCTTCTTGGGTATTTGAAATTTTCTCTGGTCCAATCCATTATCTCTTTTTATCATAATTCTTCATATTGCACATAAGTGTATTGTTATTTCCTTTTGAGGTTCAGTAATTATTTGATTCCATTTCCTTGTGGATTGGAGATGTATACTCGGCCTGTTTGTGTGTCTGGAAGGCGCTTCAGTCTGTAGAGGAAAGTGAATGTTAAGCACAACGGTTTCTGCCAACCTGCAAAGCTGCTTTCAGCCTAACTTCACTTCTTCCTTTTATCAGTTAGTACATTCTTTAATCTTTTTTTTTTTTTTTTGCTTTTTGAGACAGGGTCTCGCGTTGTAGTTCAGGCTGGCCCTGAGCTTGCTATGGTGCCCAGGCAAGCTGCTGCGAACTCAGCAATCCTCCTGTCTCTGCCTCCTGAGTGCTGGGATTACAGGCGTGAGCCACCACATCCGGCATTGTGGTATGTGGTGTTGATTGTTGGTGGGCGTGTCTCCACGCCCAGCATTATATGTGGTTACCGGGGATCGAACTCAGGTCCTTGCTCTTGCGAGGCAGGCGCTGGAACCACTGAGCTAACCCTCCGGCCCTGATTCTTTAATCTTTAAATTACATATTATACATAATGAAGTGTATTTCTGGATGATTTGTAGCTGTTACTGAAAAAGGCTAAGGTGAACAGCTGAATGAGTATTCCAACCGCAACATGTATTAACCATATTAACCAGCAACAAATACCAAAAAAGTTCCACATAAACACAGTTATTCAAGAAACCTATCAAAATGGGCAGAGGCAGGATAGATGTTGTTTGTTAACTCTCTTTGTGGACCTGGCCTTGATTTAGTTAAGGAATGTTGGTCACTACAATTTGTCTTGGCTGTGTTAAGGTTCTTCAGGCATTTGTGACCATAACGCTTACAAGTACCAGTTGTGATTAGGATCCAAACTGTCCTCCGAGAGTCTTGAGTTTAGAGGTGGATCCTGGACAAAGGAGAAAGGTCCCTGAGGTGGTAACCTGTGCTCTCACCACAGCTCCTGGAGCTCTGCTTCCTGGTTGCCATGGGCTGAAGAACACTCCTCCATCATATCTTCCTGTCATAATGCTCCTGTCTTGGGGGTGGCGGACTACAGACTGAATCCCCCCAACACTGTCAGCCAAATTAAACTTTTCCTCTTTGAAAGTGCTGGTGATCCAGCAATGAGAAATCTGACTAATGCATTCAACAGGTCCTAAGTCCTTTCTTTAAAGACAGTCCCAGAAACTGAACACATACCTTTCTAGTCAACTCCTCCACATCTGATAGAAGGCTTTTCATTGTGTTCTCAGCATTACTGATCTGTATCTTTCTTAGGATGTATTGGTTTTCTCTTTCTGATAACTTTATCTGTGGAAAAAAAATGGGTTTTGGAAATTATCAGTAGATGGGCACATCAAATTTTTAAGGATATACATAAAGCTCTTTCAGTATAGGAAGATTAAGGTAGTATAACTGCTTTTCTAAATAGTGGGGTTTACAGACTGCTGCATGTTGCTGTAAAGGGTGAGTCCACAGGAGGAGACCCTGGCTCTGGGCTATGAATGTTTTAGAGGGCCACTGATTAGGCCAGTGACCCCAGCCTAGGGGTAGGCTGGCCACAGGCAAAAGGAACCTTTTACCCAATTGCGCAGAAGCATAATATTGGACAAAGACTGTTAACTTTTCAGTGTGGTCTGGCTTCAGAACTGATCTGATACCAGGGTCAGTGTAAATAGGCTTCAGAAATACACGTTCCTACTTTTAGTGTACGGATAGGCATTCCTTTTATTTTACATACGTGCCCTTTCTGTTGCATATTTATATACATGTAACTTTTGTGAATTATTTTGGATTAAGCCTTTCCATACTGCAGTGACTTCCCATCATCTACAGCAACACCCATCTTAAAATTGTGCCTCTGAGCAGCCGGGAGCAGAGCTCTGTGGTTAGGCCCAGGTCCGGGTGACTCTTCTTAGAACTAGCGCCTCATGTGTGCAAGTAGGGAGACTGGGATAAGAATGATTGGGATAAGAATTTGGGATAGAATGCGCATTAAGATTATGTTTGCTGTTACAATTTAGTGATGTTTAGTTTGGTTTATATTCCATATTCTTGGCCAACTGGTGTGGATATCATTTGTATCTCCAAAAACATAGTAAGTAGGTACTACATCATGTACTACTTTAACTTCTTTACCTATATCAATTCATTGAATTCTCTCAACATTCTATGAACCAGGTGCAATAAATGTCCACATTTCCTGAGGACACTAAAGAATGAAGAAGTTGACTAACTTGCTCGAGGCTGCAGTTGGTGTCAGAGCTGGGACATGAACACAGCAATCTGATTTCAGAGTTTACGCTGTTACACTCAACTTGTATATTAACTCGACTGTGTTAAGCAATTTGCTTGAGTTCTTTCAGCTAGCTAAATTGTAAAAACATCTGCTGGTTGTGATAGAAGTCTACAGTTAGGGGGAACAAACCTCTCAAAAGGCTGTGGTAGGCTATTTTCTTTTTCTTTTTTTTTTTGAGAAAGGGTCTTGCTTTGTAGTTCAGGCTGGCCTTGAGCTCACTATGTACCCCAGGCAAGCCTCAAACTCAGGAATCTTCCTGCCTCTGCCTCCCATATGCTGGGACTACAGGCATGACCTACCATGACTGGCACTGTGGTATGTGGTACTGATTGCTGGTGGCATGAGTCACCACTCCTGGTATTGTTTATGTGGTTACTGGGGATTGAACCAGGGACCTTGCGCTTGCCAGGCAGGTGCCAGAACCACTGAGCTAAATCTCTGGCCCTAGGCTACTATTTTTATGTGGCCCACCATAAACTTGTTTGTCAATGAGGAGAAAGTATGTGTGTGTGAGCTTCAGAAAATGGAACCTGTATAAGAAGAAAAAGTGGCAGAAAGAGAAGAAAGTTTCTAGATAAACTTTTCAAAACCTTGCAAACTGGAGCTAAGGTAAAGGTGAACTTGTGGCAATGATGCAACTAGTTTACGGTTTCACAAAGACAATAAAAGTGTTTTTCTTCACTCAAAAATTTTGTAAATACATATGAATCTTTTGGTGATTGCTTTATCATATAAACTTTTAAAAAACTGATGACAGCTCTTGATTGAGGCTCAAGTCTGTAGTTGCAACTTGTTACTAATTTTCTATGAGAGTACGTGTTTCATTGTTAGAACTGCAGGTCTAGTGACTTGTAATGTATCTACGGGTTGCAGACACAAAGTACATCGAAGTTCCTAGAACTCAGTGAAGCCAGAGTGAAAACACAGTGGAAGTTTCACCATTCCTGCGTACTTTGAGCAGGTGGATGGTAGAGTTCATCTCATTCACGTGCCTATGTGCAGCGGCACCAGACGACACACTCAGCAGCCCGGATCTGCTCTCCTCGATGGACAGTGTCGCCAACCGCAGGTCAGCAGTCAGGTCCCAGATGCACTTATTACAGCCTGGAGGTAAAACAAGCACATCAGCTCCTCAGAACAGAAGCCAGGCCGGAGCCCAGCACTCTCTGTACACTACGTGCGTGCACTTCCTCGGTTAGTACCATTTGTAGTTTTGTTCCCCAAGGAGCTGCTGCAGGTCATAAAGAGCTAGTCCTTACAGGAGCCAAACATCAGGCACCATCCCCACTTGGAACATAATAAAAACCACAGGCGATGGGGAAAGTAGGTTAACAGTGAGAAAGAAGAGCAAATAGATAAGCCAGTGGTGAGTGTGAAGAAGGCCCTGGGCTTTTCTTTCCAGGTAGGAGAGCCCTCTGGGATGATTAGATTCTGGCCAGGCTGGGGTCTTTTGCTTGGTGTCAGCTGCTGATGCCTGGGCATATTATTTCCTTCTCTGCTGGCCTTTCTTAATCAGCTTTCGGGAGCCAGTGCCTGTCCATCCCCAGGCGGATCACTTGAGCAAGAGGAGTCTGCAGGGCATCAGTGCAAACATCCTGTTCTGATCTTTGAAGATGGTGTTATGGAAAGTAGGGGCTGAACTGGCCCCTGAGGGGAGGCAAGTCCCAATTTCTTATTGCTCCTCACTTTTCCCTATTGAGTTCTGACCACCATGATCACTAGAGGGGTCCAGGGCTCTCCTGGAACAAACGCCAAAGGATGACACAAAGCTGGGAAACGTCTGGAGCCCCCTGCTCCCAGCCCCTCTGCAACTTGCCAGTCCCCGGGCTCTTTCTTTCAGGCTGTGCTCCCTTAGGGAGTTGGTAAACGGGTACTGAAGCATTAGTGGTTGTTATTATGTTAACTTGTTATGTGAAGGTTAGTGCAGTCTTATAAGTTCTCTCAAGAGTGATCTGCAGCCAGCACCTTCCGCTGCTGGGGAGATCTTCAGGGTCACACAGGGGTCTCATGTCCTCAAGCAGACCAGGCCAGGGATCATCATTCCATCCTGTGTAAACTCTGCCCAGCTTTGCCTCACATCTTGAGCCATCTTCTAAGGTGTTAAACACCGGTATTAATTTCTTCTACCCAGAGGGACTGTAAAGCCAACATACTTTCACTTGGGGAAGGAGATGCCTCAGGTTAAAACTGTCTTGAAACCACAAGTTGTGTTTCTAGTATAACTGCTCACAGTGTGATGAACAGAAGCAACAATGGAGCAACCCAGGAAAGAAAGCAGTAGCTCCATTTTGTCATGACTCAGTGTTTTAGTCCTGGTCTCACTTCAGGTTTACAGTGACCTGGGGAAGCCACCTAAGTCTCCTGATGTCCGTGAGGGTTAGGTCTGTGTGCTGTATCGTCTGGTGACCTGGAGATACAATGCAGAAACAGAGCTAAGTGGGATGCACCACTGAGAGTCACATTTGTGACTTGGTTTTAATCACCGGGCAAGATGCTGAATGTAAGGCTTCATAAATAAATACTCTAAAACGGAGCTACATAAATGTGAAACACCTAGATATTGAATGGAATCAAGTGGACCACTGAGTAGCTCTGTGTAAGTCTCTGTCTGAGGGTTAAATCCAGGGATGGGATTTAAGGAGTTTCTAGAGAAAACAAACCACATAGCTCTTCTCAATCCTACACCTGCAGAACATTAGAGAAAGTGGGGTTAGTCATCGTGTACTGCTATTTTAAACTTATGTTTGGGCAGTCCATGCCTGCAGCACGTTGAGAACCTTCTTCCAGACATTCTCCAGTCACGCTGTCACATGGGCCTCCGCCACAGCTGCACACTGCCAGAAACAAACACAAGGGATTACAGAGTCACCTCTAATGTCGAAACAGAACAAAGCTCCATGATTTCTAGAGTATTGGCTACGAGTGTGTAGCTCTTCACTAGGAATTATATTTGTCCTTAAGGTTGTGTGGTTTACAGTACGAAGATTATCCTCACTCAATTTGGTTATGGCCATGAGGTTTCCAAAGGTGAGCATAGGGCAAAACTGGATCCAGGACTTCTAGGATTCCTTGCCAGTTCTGTGGGTCTCTGTCCACCTTGAAGCTGAAAACTATCCCTTAAAACAGATAGAGTCTCCAGTTCTATCCAACCCCAGGCCTAGCGGCTGCCAGACACAAAAACAGTAACACCTGGGGAGGAGTGAGTGAGGAGGCCCCCAAGCATCGCTTGGCTCCAAATGAGAGCAGATGGCCAGGAATAACACCAGGGAAAGTGTTAGGAGCACATTTAGATCAACCCAGAAGACCCAAGAGCCTATTACTCATTTACTGGTGATTTTCGATAATGCCTTGTAGAAGAAACAAAAACTAAAACCCAACCTCGTCAGACTGTTCATTTTCCACTGAGTTATTTTTCTTTTTGTTTTGGGGCTCAGGATTGACCTCAGGCCTCACACGTGCTTTCCTCCTGAGCTCCACTCCAGCCCTTCTACTGAGTTCTTGTGTGGAAATGACGTGGGATACTGTATTGGAACAGGAATTCCAAAGCTACATCTGGTAGCAACAAGCTGGAATAAAACTGAGTTTTATCTCACTTCTTAACTGCCTTTACATAAAAAAAAATTATATGAGAAACTTAAGCTATAAATGTGTTCTAGAATGTATGATTGATATTGTGAAATCATAAATATTCAAAGGGTAATGGGGCTGAGGGGTAAATAATGAAAGAAAAAAATTGATGGTAAAAAAAGAAACAATGCTTATGTATATATGGGTGGGGGAGGTAGTATAGGTGGGAGGAATGAGAATTAAGTTGTGTCATATATTGGTACAAATTCTCAATGTGGAGTGTAACTGTGATGTGAATATATAATGTACCAATAAGATGTAAAATAAAAAAACTAGCTTTAAGGCATATATACATTCATTCTCCTTTAGCTATGTAATGTTCCACAAAATACAGATTAAACTTTTCATCAAAATCATGCTTTACAATTTCCCACATGAGTTTCTCCTCTAAGACTGCTCTCTGCATCTCGGTCATTTAAACACAAATTTTAGTAGCAGTTTTGAACATCAGGGCGCTATCCTCCCTGCTTCAAACTTGTCAGGGCTCTTCCCAGTTCCCGCCCTCTCCAGTCTCACAAGACACAGGCTCCCTTCTTCCTGCTGTCACTCGCGGTATTACTTCTTGCTGTACTGCTCTGTTTCAGGCAAATTACACGTGTGGATTACACGTGTGCCCTCCCCAAGTTGAAAGTAATTCTTAAGCCTCCCCAAGTGGAGTCTGTGTTCCGGGAGTTTATTTTTACAGAACCAGGCCACAGAGCATAATGCCTCTTGCTCCCCAGCGTTCCTCAGTGGCACTGAGGAACGCTGAGGAAGGAACAGCCTCAGCCCTCCTCACTCCGAAGAGGGAGCCATGTGACTTCACTTTGGAAGTGCTTTAGTCTATATAGCTAGTGGGTTGAAGAATGGGCGAATAAAATGTTTACATTTCGGCCAACTGAAGTCCAGGTGGAAGATGTCTTACTCTACCACTGAAATAGTCACTCTGACAGCCTGAGGAGTGAGGATGGGAGTGGCTGAACTGCACCTCGGCTGGCTCCCAACTGATTTCAATGAAATGTCAGTTGTACGAAATGTAACAGGGAGGAGACATAGCTTGCAGAACACGAAAACAGGTTTAAATCATGCTAGATTTCATTCAGCTATCTGGGCAACGACAGGTAATCCATTAAGGTTATTTATATCTTTGATCAAGGTTGGAAATATTAAAATGATAAGACAAAAATTGATGGATCTTGCTCATTATACCCTGGATCTGTTACATTAGCAGCCTTCATAAAATGTTTCCAACCCTAGTGAATTTGGGATGCACATTCCTGAGAATGTATTTTGCCCAGGAAAAAGAACAAGACTGCAGTTGCAATATTTTCCTATCATGCTCTGAATTCCGTATTGGCAGAGGGCCACAGTGGCTTAGCAGCTTAGAATGTATAACACCGTACCAGCACAATTCTTGGCGGTCCTGGCGTCCCCGAAGTAGCCAGGAGCACAGCGCTCACACTTGAATCCTGTGGTGTTGCGTAAGCAATTCCTACACTGGCCAGTGACTTCATCACAATCTTCAAAAATCAGGTTGGGATCTGAATTTCCATTGCAGTCACATTTCCTACAGGTGCTTCCAATGAGTAAGGGGTTTCCATAGTAACCAGGAGCACATCTGAAGGGTGAGAAACATGTTAAACATCTAGCATCCATAGTCATCATTGCTTTTTCTGCTTAAAAATGTGTTTTCATCCTAAACAGAAGAAAGGTGAAGTAGATTTGCCCAACAAAAATCTATTTCTTCTCTTCCATATTTCTAATAGGAATAGACTTTGTTTCTAGGGAACCCCCCCTTCTCATTGTGTTGTGAACCATTCAGCCAGGTCCCAGTAATAGACTGTCCAGATTCAGTCTGTATACAGGCACTGCTGGTCACCTATGGGATGGGTGTACCCAGGGGCACGTGATAGGTGGGTCATGTCTATTAAACGTGATGCAGTGAAATGCATCAGTGGGCACAGCTGAAGAACGTCCTGGCCCAAATGTTAGTAACATCTCTACTGAGAAACATTGGTCTAAATCACCATCTCTCTTGGCATAATGAATTGTTCAGGTAACTAAGCCTGAGCCAGTTAGTACTGAACATTATCTGGGCTGAGACTGGGTCTGGGCTGATTCAATTAGAATGCAGCTTAGATTTTTGTTTGAAGCTCACAGAAAGGCATTCTGTCCACCTGCAGGTGGCAGCGGGTGGCACTCTGTCACTGGCTGTCGTCTTGTGACTAAGGGAAGCCAGCCTAGAGACTGTGCAGGTGGCAGAGCTGAAAGTTCCATGAATAAACAGCTGAGTCCCAGACTGCCATCAGTTTGGATGTTTTAGATAGGGCAGCCTGTGGCAAGGCACCTACCGGCAAGCAGGAGGCAGAGCCAATGCCTGTGACCAAACTACCAGACCACCTAATGAGAGAGCCCAGCTGAGCTAGAAAGACCCCAAATGACCCAGCTCACTCTCCTTGCCAAGCTATGCACTCTGGGTGGGGCTGCCTCTGCCCAGAGGAAAGAATCCTCCTCTCTACTTATCCCAAAGGAGCCAACACAGACGCTGCAGTGAGAGCTGAGACTGCAGGGCCCATCTGTGGATTAAGGGGCCACTCAGTTCAGTGACTGTTACCAGACTGTAACCATGAGGCCATGAAGGACTGGTACCACCAGATGATACTATTTTTGGAAGACAGAAGTAAAAGTTTGAACTTTTATGGGAAATTACATTTTTAAAGGTTGGACCAAGCTCTGAAAAACAAAAACAAAAACAAAAACAAAAACACCGAACAGGTCCAATCATACATTTTTTGCTGGACGGTTATGTAACCTCATTTGTGTTGGAGGCCCACTGCTGTGGAAGACAAGCCAACTGGAGCAGAAGACAGTACAGGTGTGGCTGGATGCTTAGTCACACCACAATGCAGAGGGCTTAGTTCCGATACGAAAGGAAAAAGGAAGAGCCAGGGAGGTGAAGGAAGCCAGGGTTGGCCCTAGAGTGCAGGACTGTCTCCAGGTTGGAGCAGTGAGAGTAGCACAGGGTGTGAAGGGCGTGGGCTGGGACTGGCCTTCAGATGGAAAGGAAGGGAAAGCTTTCCAAGGAATTCAACAAGCCAAGCCAGTAATAACACATTGAGTTTTGAAAAGGCTTCCCTTTACAGAAACATGACTCAAAACATTTAAAACACAAAATGGGGGAAAAAATCACACCTATAATAACCTTAGGATCCTGACAAAATGACTCTTTAACCGTTTGTGTATGCTTTCTTAACTTTTCTTCAATGTTTCAGTTTTTTGGCACAGTTGAAATGATGGTCTAGTGTATACTTAGTCTTTACACCTTTTATTTGCATTGTAGCTCACAGTGTTGCCCATGTGAGATTATTTAGTACCACTGACATCTAGGAGAAAGGCAAACAGGCTGGTGTTCTGACACTGAGAGGCCTTTTCAGTTTCCAGGGTTACATAGCTCAGAAGTCACAGTATAAGGCCTAGACATTCCAACCCTGCTGTTCTTTAATGTGCTGCAAGTTGGCCCACACTGCTGCTGGTACGAATGAATGAGTAAATTCATCCAACAAAGGAACAATTTATGCAAACTTTATATAGGGGATCGAAGGAGACAGGAAGAGGAAAGATGCACCAATGCTCTGAAAGAACAGAAAATGAATTTCACCTGATTATATACACACAGTATCATGAACTTTAGATATCAAAGTCTATAAAAAGGGAAGCATGAATGCAAGCTCCACACACCCTACCAAGGCACCCTAAGAGGAAATATTCAGTGAGCTTTATTGTTGAGTTTCTTTTCTATTTGCACCTTTGGTTTCCAAAGGGGCATACATTATTCTTCTGTGGAATATGTGCCTGCACTGAATTTCTATCCTTTTGCTGCTGGTCACCAAACAGATATTATTAGGCTCAGACTCACTGAAAGGAGACTCAGATCTACTACATCAG
>PVIC010021962.1:5617-28217 GCA_004025085.1 Thryonomys swinderianus
TAGTGAGCTCAGGGCCAGGCTGAACTACAGAGCGAGACCCTGTCTCAAAAAAAAAAAAATTACTAGCAAATCAAAGATAACCTGAATTTCCCCTATACATTCTTTCTTTTATTATTTATTTATTTATTTATTTATTTATTTATTTATTTATTTATTTATTTATTTATTTATGTATTTTGAGACAGGGTCTCGCTTTGTAGTCCAGGCTGGCCCTGAGCTCATTATGTAGCCCAGGCAAGCCTCGAACTCACAGTAATCCTCCTACCTCTGCCTCCCTAGTGCTGGGATTACAGGCTTGAGCCACCAAGCCCAGCCTTTCTTTTATTTTTTAACAATCTCCTCTTATAAATTCTTATCTTTTAATTGATTTTTTTTTTGGAGACAGGGTCTTGCTTTGTAGTTCAGACTGGCCCTGAGCTCACTATGTAGCCCAGGCAAGCCTCAAACTCAGCAATCCTCCTGTCTCTGCCTCCCGAGTGCTGGGATGACAGGCATGAGCCACCATGCCCAGCTTTAATTGATTTTTTAGACCATTCATATTGAAAGTGTTTATTAGTTTGGTTGGAGTAATGTGTTGTTGGAGTAATGATTATTTTGTAATTACAGGCATGTGCTGCCTAAAAATGACTTGACTAATGATAACTACATAGATGACAGTGGTGCCCCAAAATTACAGTGCCGATGAAAAATTTCTATCACCCAGTGATATGCTGCAGTAATCATAAATTGTAGCACAATGCATTTCTCGTATGTATGTTCACTTTCCAGTGCCTCCAGTGTTATCTTCACTGGTGGTGACCCAGAAGTATTGCACATGCACTTATATACAATACAGAGTGTGTGACAAGTGACCATTTATATATTCACTCTGCTATACTTCTATTGTTATATTAAAGCATGCTTTTACTTATTAAAATACTTACTGTGTTAGGCAGCAGCTTCAGACGCTTCCTGTTAGCTGACTCTCTGGATTATATCAAAGGGCCACTGCAGTGATGGCCCTGTATCATGTAGGTCTGTGTAAAGAAGTTCTCTGACAAATTCCAGACCGAAGCATTTCTGAGGATGCATCACCATCGTGAGATGATGAATGACTCTATTTGTTGCATTTTCTCTTTGTTTCTTTTCCCTCCCCTCCTTTTCTGTCTGGTACGACTTGTGAATTTCATATGATTTAATTTATATGTTTTTTGTCATATCAATTTTACCTCTAAAACCTTCTTAGTGACTGTATTATATATTGAAATACATACTTAAAACTAATCCAAATGTACCATTAGATGACACTATAATGCAATGGTAGGGCAAGTACTTTATAACTAAATATTCCCAATTCTTGTGCTTCTTAAAAAGTGTAATTAATTTCACTTTATTGTCTGTTAAAATTACTCAGTATATAGAAGTAAGGGTTTCAAATTAGTCTTTTCTATGAGGACAGCAGTTTCCTAGCACCAGCTGTTAAAGAAGCTATCTTTCCTCCAGTGTATACTTTTCACCCATTTATCAAAGATCAGGTGGTTGAATGTATGTGGGCTTTTTTTTCTTTTTGCATCCTCTATTCAGTTCCACTGATCTCAGTGTCTGTATGGGTGGTAGGGCTGGATCATGCTTCTTCTATCACTGTGGCTTTGTAATATTACTTGAAATCCAGGATTATGATGCCTCCAGCTTTGCTCTTGTTACCAGGGACTGCTTTTTCTTTTCTGGCTCTTTTTAGGTTCCATGTAAATTTTAGGGTTTTTTTCTCTAGTTAGGTGAGGAAAGCTGTTGTTATTGTGATTTAATTGTCCTATCTCTGTCTCAATCTTTTTCTCCAACTCTATATCCATTTTGTTTTAGTAGTATGGCCATTTTGACAATATTGGTTCTGCCTCTCCAGAAACAGGGAATATAGTTATTTGATAAACTCTTTATTACCCCACATTTTTTTTTTGAGACAAGGTCTCACTTTATAGTTCAGACTGGCCCTGGTCTCTCTATGTAGCCCAGGCAAGCCTCAAACTCAGCAGTCCTCCTGCCTCTGGCTCCTAAGTGCTGGGATTACAGGCATGAGCCACTATGCCCAGCTATTTCTCCACATTTTAAGGTAAGTTTTTCTTAATACAGAATTCTGTTGTTGATGAGGAGTTTTTCTTTTCGTGCTTTCCATTTTCACTCCACTTTTCTCACTCCCAAGGTTTATGATAAGAAGTCTGCTATAATTTTATCTTTTGCCTCTGTAAGATATTTTATTCTGTTCATCTGTGATGTTCTATAGTTTTTTCCTCAATTATGTTAAATTTCCCTTTTTTATTTTATTGGTAGATTTTATTATACATTATGATCACAGTTAACATTGAGAATCTTTACCTGTACATGTTATATCTTGATTCTCATTTTTTCTCATTCCCCTGCTCTCTTGTTTGAATATGGTGTGTGTGTGTGTGTGTGTGTGTGTGTGTGTTTGTGTAGATACTTTGATATTTGTTTTGTTTGGTATTCTCTTGAGACTCCTGAACCTATGTATTAGTGACTATCATTTGCTTTGAAAAAATCTTCACCTATTATTTATTTGAATATTTTTTGTACTTACTTCTCTCTTCTTCCTCTGGTCTTCCATATTTATTTTAAATTTCCTGTGAGATAATTAGAAATTGTGTATCCTATCTGATTTTGTTTCTTGCCTTATCTTTTCAGTGTATACTTGCCTTCAAGTGTACCTTGTAATGTTTAATTGAAAGTTTGTTACAATGTATCAGTTAATAGGACTACATCAAGTGTTTAGGGTAAGGTTTTATATTAATCTTGCTAGGAACTGGACCATATTTTATGTTAGCTGGCTTCAAAATCTGTTTTTATTTTCCACTCCTTATTGCCTTTGGACTTTCCTAAGGATTCATCTGAGTGCCTCTTACAGCCCTTTTGGTTTTAACCCTCTCTTATGCTAGAGTCCTCTTGGTGTTTCCGAAGATATAAGAGAAGAGAACATTGTGCAATCTTTTGATTAAATCTCATTCTTGTAGTGAGCCTGTGAGCTCAAGTATTTCTTAGGCTTTTAGTTGAAAGAGCCCATTGGAAAATGGAATCAGAGATTATCTTTGGCATGGATGATATAAAATTTTAGTAATATCTTTCTCCTGGAAGATAGGATATTGTTATAGAGAACACTGTGGGTATGTTTTAGACTCTTTCCTGCCTCTTCCTAGGGCAATGGAGTGGGCCGAGAAGCCCCTTGAATCTTCACTGTGAAAATTTGGTAAGGCTTCTGGAGGCAAAACTTACTAAAGGATAGGACCCTAAAGATCCTTTCATTCTCAAAGTAGTCTCTGCTCAGGGTTTAGCTATTTGGCACAATTGGAGTTCATTTGCTCCTACTAATTTATGACTCCATTGGCTTCTGTTGTGGGTGAATGGACCCTGGCTATTACTCTCCAAATGCTTTTTTGTCCCTCCAGATTGCAGGGGAATCCCCTGCTTACCTTGCAACTTCACTTCTCTCTTAGATCCAAGATCAAACATTGGTTTCCCTTTGTTCAACTTTTTTCTTGGTATAGGACGTGTCATGATAGCCGAGCTCTTTACCTGTTAGAGCTGAAAACAAGTCTGTTTATTCTTTTCCTTGTTACCAAATTTGAGTGACTTGCATTGTCCTGGACTCCCTCTTGGAAGGACGTTTCTGTGTGTGGGGAGGACAGGGGTGGGGAGTGGTGTCGATGGGGAGTCAGGGTTTCTCTGCTTCTGTATCAGACAGTTTCTGCTAAGGGCTGTGTATTCTAGTTTCTTCTTGCTTTATGCACTTCACGGATTCCAGAGTGCTTCTCTCACCAGCTCTGCAATCCTTAGGGTCTGTCACTGGTTGCTGACACTAGGAGACACAACCCTTGTTTTCTAAGACATTTCTTTACTTTTCTGAAGCATGGCACATTTTTATTTGCCTTCTTTGGATTCTATTCAGAATTTTCATGTCTTTCCTCACCTTCTCCAGCAATTTTGTCATTATATTTAATTTATGTTAAAGTAGGTCTTACTCTGAGTGAAATATTTGTTGATTTCTGACACTTGATGCCAACAGATCTCTATTCCCCCATAATACTGTGGCAGCTTCCTGCACAGGGCTTGTGGTTCTTAGTTTCTTTTGGCCACATTTATACATAATTTGAAGTTTGTGGATTTTTCTCTGTCTCCTACTTTAACCAAAGATGTATTTCATGGCTTTATTTTTATTCTGCTTGTTGCTACTCGGTTTCCAAAAGAAGAAGTGGGGAAAACTAAGCAGTTGCCATATTCCTAGTCTCTGTTCCAAGTTTGGAAATAATAAGAAACAACTGCAAAGTTAACATGGGGGTCACTGTGCTCCCCGAGGCAGAGCACAGTGCAAATAGTGGCCTCTGCGTGGCCTCTCTGGAGTGGCTGTTTGTAGGTCATAAAGTTCCCTCGACCTACTTTAACGTGTGCATACTGTCTAAAAGGAATGGCTTTCTCAGGGACACAGGCACATCAGAGAAGTCTTTAGGGGAGAAAAAAATGTCTTCAGTAGTTTCTGCCATTTCATTCTGTGAGGCAGATGATTTTAAAATAAAAATACTTCTAGTCTGGTTTTCACATTGCTTCTTACTAATTACTTATACAGTAATATCAAAATATTTTAAATATATTTGCATTTACTTAGATTTAATTATGTCTATATAATTGTGTTTGAAAGAAATCTGGCTACTTAGAGAGCAAATGAAATATCAAAATCTGTTCTTAATAAAAACTTTTATTGAGTTTTATAAGAATGTGTGTTGGAGGAGAAATGGAATTTATTTGGTGTCAGTCACAATTTATTACAAACTTAGGAGCAAATGACATAGTTCTCAGTGCCTCGTTACTGCTGTCACACACCAGCTTGCTTTGGTCTACACAGTTCTGTTTAACCAAGTGCGTTAGGCCCTGGGGAGCAAAGTTGCCTAAAAATATTTCCAGACTATTTCTCCACACCTGAATAATTTCAGTGAACCTCTCCATTCTAAGCTGGCCTATGAAGTCATCTTCCAACAGAGTAGTCAGGACCATAGATTCTAGGAGAAAAGGCAGCTCATTCTGGATGTCCTTTAGCAAACACCAGACAGGTAAAAATCAAACTGGTAAACACCTGGAGGACACCACGCAGGTCTGTGGCGATCAACGTGGAAAAAGTGGGCAGCAGAGATAGCAGACTGTTTTCTAAGGCTGTACAAGTACTCCAGGCTCTCTGGAGAATTAGTAAGATTCTGGACATAAAAACAAAATTTAGGAAAAAATAAAAGAGAAAGATTCTCCTCTACTTCAAAACTAGGTAAAGATTCCCTTGGAAAAGTAGATTCCCAGGAAAGTAGAGCGAAGGGGCAATGAAATGGAAGGTCCCTCAGCTCAACGCCCCAGATAAACCTGAGGAAGGAAGAACCTCTGCGGAGGCCGCAGTTGGCTTAATCTTGTGCTGCTGTGATGGTGAAAAGTGCAGGGATTTTATCTGTGAACCTGTAAGTGAAGCCAGATGGGAGTCTGGAGCAAGTGCACAGCCGGAGGCCCCCGGGCGGTGCACGTGAGCTCAGAGCTCCAGCGCCGTCTCTGTGCCCAGGAAGCGGGCCGCTGCCGGCGTCAAGAGTGCGGCTTCCCCTGCAACTAGAGAGAAGGAAGGTGCCGCCGCTCTCAGAAACACAAAATCGACCGGAGCTGAGGAGTCCCACCCCACTTCCTTCCGTGTGTAACTTGCCCGCGCGGGCCAGCCACCCGGGCTGGAATGGTGCCATCCAAGGAAGAAACAGAAGAGCAGTGCTTTCTGCCTCTGGCTTTCGGGGCTTCGCACTCTTCCGTAATCTCACGGTGGAGTGTATTTGTAGAGCATGCGTCTGTCCAGGGGAATAGAAACGGTTGAGTTAGGGTTGTACCGCATTTCTGCTCTTCGGGTAGATACAAAATACATATGTGTTTACTAACTACAAGTGACAAATTGTGTCATTTAAGTGATTGTGCATATGCCTTAAATGCTCCCATATTTGCACTTAAAACTGGCACTGCACAATATAAAGATGAACAGTCACATTCATGCTAATTATTTAAAATGTTAATTTTTCTTTATTTAGACTAGCATCAAATAGCAAATAGGATACACTCTGACAAGCCTGAGAGAGACAGCAGAAAAAAGCAAACAGTTTTATATTTAGTACCCTTAATGACACTTTTCCCCTGCTATTCTGACAAACTGTATAGCTGTCTCCAAAGTGGGTCCTCCATGGAAACTCGCGAGTTCCCGTCCTCTGCCGTGGTGGTCAGAGCCGCACACTGAGTGACCGCACAGCCAGGAACAGCAGCTTCTCAGCAGCAGCTGCGCCTGTGGATGCCCGAAGCCCAGCCGGGCCTTTCTCCCCACACCTTAGGACATGTCTGATGCCCAGGATCTTGACAGATGCCTGGAGAGAGGGAGAGGCCTGAACAAGCCTGAGTTTAAGGTACTGCGGTATAGATTCCTCTTGCTGAAGTAACCAGCAGCTTCACACTGAGTCACTTGAGGCAGTGCAAGTGTGTTTTCTTATAGATATGCCAATCAGAGGTCTAAGATGTGTCTAAGGAGCTACATCCCTTCTGAGGCTGCTGGGGAGAATTGTGTTCCTTGCCTTTGTTAGTTTCTCTGCACTGCCTACGTTCCTTGGTAGGAAGTTCTCCCTCTGTCATGAAAGCCTGCCATGTAGCATCTTCCTCTCTTCTTCCACTTTGGCACTGTCTGCTGTCTTTCAAGAACTCTTATAACTGGGCTGGAGATTTAGGTCAGTGGTTCTGGCACCTGCCTAGCAAGCCCAAGGTCCCTGCTTTGGTCTCCAGCAGCACATACCAGGCTTGGTGGCTCACACCTACCCGCAGTCAGCACCACATACCACAGTGCCATGCATGGTGGCTCATACCTGTGATCCCAGCACTCGGGAGGCAGAGGCAGGAGGATTGCTGAGTTCAAGGCTTGTCTGGGCTACATAGTGAGCTCAGAGCCAACATGAACTATAAAGAGGGACCCTATCTCAAAAAAAAAAATCCTCTTATGACTGTATTGGGCCCTTTTTGATAGTTTCCTCTCCATCTCAAGATGTCTAACTGTGTATCATCTGTAAGATCCCTTTGCCCACATACAGTAAAATGTTCATGGGCTTCAGAGATTAGGATGTGTGTGTCTTTGAAGGCCCATTATTCAGCCTGCCACACATCCCATTCAGGAGGTTGAGTGTCCCGCACAGAAATTAAAGTTAGCTCTGGAAAAGGCAACTACTCTCTGAATTTACGGGCTGAGACATGCACCCTTCGTGCTTGTCTAACTTGTGGCCCACAGGTTGGTCCTACCTTGCCTGACTGAACTGCACTGAGTAATAAGGGATTTTCTTGAGCTGATAATAATAATTTGGTTAATTAGCCTCCTTTATTTAAAAAATTTTTATTGTATACAGATGTATTCAACTCACAGAGTGAAGATTGGACTCACCTTCACCAGTTTAAATTAGGAAAAAAAGGAATATAAAATGATCATCACTGGGCCAGAGATTAAGCTCAGTGGCTCTGGTGCCTGCCTCGCAAGTGCAAGGTCCTGAGTTTGATCCCGGTAACCACATACAATGCTGGGCATAGTGACTTATGCCCACCAGCAATCAATACCACATACCTCAGTACTGGGCATGGTGGCTCACGCCTGTAGTCCCAGCACTCAGGAGGCAGAGGCAGGAGGATTGCTGAGTTTGAGGCTTGCTTGGGCTGCATAGTAAGCTCAGGGCCAGCCTGAACTACAAAGCGAGACCCTGTCTCAGAAAAAAAAAAAAAAAAAAGATCATCATTAAAGTCTCTACTAGTGGTAGTACCAAAGAGAAACTGTATTTAAGAATGAAGGTGCCCCCCCCCCAAGTTATTGCCACTGAGGGCACTGAAAGTGAGCAAAATATATTGCAAAAAATACCTTTCTTAGAAACATAACTTCCCTTCCATGTGTTTATTGCATTACCTAATGTCTCTTATCGGGTGAAAAGGGAGCCATCTTAAAGAGAAAAGGCAACCAGGCTATTCTGAGAGTTTATTAAGGCCACGTACCTTAGACACTCAGACTCAAGTAGAAGCACTCTTTCTTGTTATTTTGTTTGGTTCACAGCACTAAAGAGACTGAGGCCAGTGCTTTCATACTGAGCTATTTTCTCATCCCTTTTCTTTTGTTTTTAAAGAGTCACTGAAAGTTTATAAACAGAGTTACCTTGAACTTGTGGTTTTCCTGCCTCACTCTCCCAGAGAGCTGTGCTGATGGGGGTGTACCAAGCTCAGCTAGATGTGCTGCTGTTGTAAAGCAATGGTGTAGCCTGGCCAGTGTCTGTTTCCCCAGCCACTTGTGCTTCAATTAAACCCATTATATTTTGCTCTGATATCTACTTCCCACCACACAACCTTGTCCTTTAAGGCAATGTTTTGAAGTTCTAATGAGTGTGCAAGGATCTTAATAACTAGCAAACATAAAGCTTCTGACTCAGCAGGTCTAAGGAGGGATCTGGAATCTACATTTCTAATTGGTTCCCAAGTAGTGCTGGCTCAGTTCCTCTGTGCATCACAGTTTGAAAAGTGAGGCTTTTGGGATGTGGACCCTGTTTTCCAGCATGAACATATGGAGCCCGAGCAGGCAAGCCTGTACGTGATGACCCATTCCCTGCACCTGGGGGTTCTGGTAAAATAGCTTCAGTGGTACCTAACATAAGTCTTGTGTTTTTATTTTAATATGTTTGGACATAGGGAAAGTTATGCTAAAGAATTCCTAGATACCCTTCACTAAGGTGTTTTCCCCAGTATATAATATTCTGGATCTCTTTAAGAGTAAGTTGCAGGCAAGATGTTTTTTACTTCTAAACATTTTCTCCAAGTATAAGAAATTCTCATATGTAACCATGGAACAACTATTAAAAATCAGAAATTTAACAAATCTATTGTTTTATCTATAGATTGCAATGAGACTTTGTCATTATTTCACTAATATCCTTTGTAGCAAAATATAACAATACAACATTGAAGGTTCATTATGTATCATAGATATGAACTAATAAACTTAGACAAGATCAGCCACATTCAGGGTGGCAGGGCCATAAACTTTTTTTTGTTTTGTTTTGTTTTTTTTTTTGCTTTTTGGAGACAAAGTCTCACTTTGTAGTTCAGGCTGGCCCTGAGCTCACTATGGTGCCCAGGCAAGCCGCCACGAACTCAGCAATCCTCCTGTCTCTACCTCCCAAGTGCTGGGATTACAGGCGTGAGCCACCACGCCTGGCACTGTGGTATGTGGTATTGATGGCTGGCGGGCGTGTCTCCACGCCCAGCATTATATGTGGTTACCGGGGATCGAACTCAGGTCCTTGCGCTTGCAAGGCAGGCGCCGGAACCACTGAGCTAACCTTCCAGCCCATAAACTTTTTTTTTTAATATTGGGGACTGAGCTCTTGACCTTATGCTTGCAAGGAAGGTGCCAGAACCACTAAGATAAATCCCCAGCTCCATGCATGCACTAATAAAATTTTTTTGTTAAAGTGAAGAACATGGAAATAAATTTTTAAAAATTGGTTATATAGAAGAAGTTTTTATTTTCTAATTAGGTTTTTGCTTTTGATACTCTGACAGGAGATGCACTTACTTTTTAGATAAGAATTTTTGTTTATTGTTTGATATTTTAAAATTTGAATTAACATGTAACCATAGTACACATTGACAAAGTACAACATGACAGTCTAATACATGTATACGGTGTGAGTTGATCCAACTAATTGACATTTCATTTCTTTGTGTTTGGAGCCTTTGAGCTGTTCTCTTTTTGTCTCTTCTTAGCATATGAAGTGGGGTATTGGGTACTGTGCAACTGTGTGAACTGTGAAGTCTGACCTGCTGTGTGGCCACTCCACTGCCCTGGCCTGACAGATGCTGGTATGGGACAGAGAACCAGAGAACAAACTTATCTACAGCTAAAGTTGGGGGCTGTAGGAAAAGGCTGTAGGAAAAGGTGCCCAAGGTAACAGATGCTCCTGGAAGACTCCCAGAGCCCAGGAGGAGGGCTTTGCACAGCAGAACTGGAGAACGCGGAGAGAGTGGGGATATGAAAGGGCAGGCTTGTGCCAGAGCATGGGTGGACCCGGAACTTCACTAGGGACCTGACTGTGAACCCTCTACCCAAAAGACCTTGAAAGCGGGTTTCTCTGCTCCATTGCCTGTAGCCCCAGTGGGAACCAGTGAATTCACACAACTGATGCTACATTTCTTGGTGGTGGCCCAGAAGAAGGCAGCTTACTGGGACACAGGTCACTTCAGGGTCACTTCCCAGGTCCCTGAATCACCTGGCAAGAGACCTGTGTGTCAGCAGAGGTCAACACAGCCAGGAGATGAAGAGTGTTTTGCCAAGGTGTCCCAGTGAGCCAGGGTTCACTCAGCGTCCCTACAGAGTTGTCACCATGTGTGTGGGATATGTGCATAGGAACTACACAAGTGAATGCGGAGCCATAGCCTAGAAATCACTTGCAGACAGAAAGAGATCTGGTGGCAGCAAAGCTCTGAAGTCAAACAACTTCACCTCTCTGTTTGTAGAAGAGCCAGATGTGGGGAAGGAAATCGACAGGGAAGAGATATGCTGGTGTACTATTCATACTCTGGCTGGCAACACTGTGCCAGAAATTTAAGATGGGCAAGGAATGGATAAAATTAGCATTACTTAACCAATATATATTTAATATAAAGTGGCCAGTGTCTTTTCTTGCTGGTCTTAATTATCTATTTCTATGTATCAAACCACTCCAGAAGTTTGAACTTACTATGTCTGTCTTGTAATTCCTCAGGATCCTACAGTTTGATTGAGGTTAGAGGAATCCATTTATATTTGATTGATTGATTGATTGATTGATTGGTGGTTTCAGTATGTGTCTCCCGATCACAACAGCTGGAGATCTGCCAGGACTGGAGCATAAGTGACTATTTTACTGAGTGGTCCAGGTGGAGCTTGCTGGTAGGTCAGGGACATACCTCTCTTTGCTACAGGTAGGCGCAAGTCTCATTCATCTGCTTATCTTGGTGATTCACCCATATAATATAGTGTATAGAAATTGCATTTAAGGACTCAGGGCTTCTCAAATAGCAGCATGGAAGTTGCCAGCCCTTTGGCCTTAAGCCCAGATCTTGTACACTTTCCTTCAGCTACATTTCAAATCCATACTCCCATTCCATGCAGAAACGTACTGCCTAAGGGTCTGATTTCTCAGAAGCATGAATAATTTGGGCCAAACTGATACATTTTTAGGGGTTCTGGGGGTCGAACTCAGGACCTTGTGCTTGCCAGGTAGGCAAATGGTGCTACTGAGCTAAATCCCTGGCTCTCAGGTAAAAGATTTTTAAGAAGATGTTGCTGATGTTCTAGCAAGACACCATAAAAATGAGTGCTACTGGCCATAAGCCACAGTAAACATTCTTGGCTTTGACCTGGTGTGTAGCCAGACCCATCCAGGTAATGTCATGCATCTTACCTATGGCACAGATGCTAACACTAGCTTCCCTTGTCTGCAAGTATTTCTCTGCCCCCAAAGTACACAGATACCACGGCAGGATGAACCAGGATAGGTTGCTCTAGAAGGAAGCCTGTGCAACTGGTTTAGAATGGCTAAGATTGAATCGTGTCCTTCCTACTGTAGTAGGTTGAATTGTAGAAAATGAAATTGATATTGTATTAGCCAGCTTTCCATCTCTACGAACAAACAACATAGAAGAGGGAAGATTTATCTTGGCTTATGGTTCCAGAAGTTTCAGTTCATGGCCATCTGGTTCCATTGCTTTTAGGCATGTGACAAGACAGAAACATGGCAGAAGACATGATGGAGGAGAGCTGCTCACTTCAAGACATTTAGGAAGCGGAGATGCGGGTAGAGAAGGAGAAAGGGAGGGAGAGAAAGAGAGAAAATAGGAACACGCCCTTCCAGATTATGCCTCTAGTGACCTTCTCTATCCAGAGACACCACCTACTAATGGCATATTTGATTCTGAACTCCTTAGTGGATTCAGCTATTGAAGAGGTTAGTGTCTCCACAGTCCAATCCAAAAGCCCCTCTTGTGGACACATGAACCTTTGGGGAGACATTTTTGGTCTAATCATAAGAAGTATCTTTGGCCTACTTGGATTTGTGGCTAGATGCTGGTGGAATTTTTCTTTGTTTTGTAAAAAGTTTAACAAACAAAAATCTTGAATTCCTTGATGATCTCATGATCAACTGATGCCTTTCACATCTAGCATGTTTTCCTGCACACTTTGACCATCTACATATTACCTACAAGCTTTAATTTCAAGGACTCATAGAAAAAAAAGATGGATTACAATTAAGTGTGATTTGAATAGTTTACCAGTAATTTCTAGATACATACCACAGGAAAAATGACACAGGTGTTGATCTTAGACATTTCTAGACAAAGAAAAATTTTAAACTGACACAATCATTATCTAAGTTTGAATAAGACATTTAATACAGAGAGCATCTGTTCTTTCTCAGTAGGTGATCATTTAAAGCATCAACAATTTGTCTCAAATATTAAGGTCTTATTTCTCTTTACAAACAAACATTATTACTTGGATTTAGGATCTACTCAGCCACACTGATATCCAAGATTTTGGTGCAGGCAACATTAAATATTTAGCTATGTTCCTAAATGACATTCAAATAACCACAGTTGTCTAAACTGGTATGTTTTGTGACACTACACTTTAAAATTGAGAAGCCCCAAACTTCTCATTTGAACTGTTGGCCATCCATCCCCATGGAGGCACACAGATGCAGGGAAGAGAACAAGCAGCAGAAGTGAGCTTGTCCCTCTGGTCCTGCTTGACACCTACATTCAGGCATTGACTGTCCATGTTTCTAAGCCATCTGGCACTATTTCTCCTGTTGGTAAGTTATTCTCCAAAAATAGCATCTCTGGGTTCTCAGTTAGTGCCACAGAAGGATGACTGACTTTATTGTGTGGAGCATCTTTGTGAGTAATAAAAGGAGTGCTTTTCTTCCCCCTGGGAAACTAAATTATACTGGCCTGTTCTCAGTAATAAACAGAATTATGAGTCTTGTAACACAGGAAGTACATAAAAATCTGCTTTGGATGATGAATTTTATAGCTCCAAAGAGAGTTAAACTGCATTTAAGGCTCTTACATGGCATGAATTCCATGTGACAGGTTAAAGTTTTAAAAAACAATACAATTCAGAGATAGAAAAAACCCAGAAGGTGATTTTATAGTTTCCCAAGTTCAAGGCAGAATATGCAAACCACAGAGAAAAAAATGAATATAAATATAAAATAAACTGAGTGAGAATATTTTTACCTTTATTTTAAGCTTTATGTAAGTAATTAAAAATATAATCCCACTGGGCAGATGTATATGGCATAAATTCTTGTATAAAATATGATTAACTTGAGAGACTAGTGCACAACTAAATTCACAAAATAAGGATATAGTTTAGGCCTTTAAAAACGATGATCACTTGCAACGTGAATGAAATATGTGGTTTCCTTTAGAAAGTGAGGACTTAATATAGTTTGCAAATTATTTCCATAATGAGTTCATTTACAGTGACTTGAGTTGTTATCCTGTTTTTATAATGAATGAGAATTTAATGAATCATATTTACTCCAACATCTAGCAGAAATGAGGAACAATATATAATGAAATTGAAATGTTCTTTATGGGACAGTTAAACTGAAATATTTTTATGAAACCTTATAGGTTCAGTATATGTCTTTCAAAATATTTTAAAAATATTCTTAAAAATTTTTGTCAAATTGATTTGAAGGTTAATATCATATAATAGTTAACTAATATCTGAAGAGAAGAGCAGACACGTCTAGGGGTGTTGTGAATCAAAAGTTAAAAAGTATGTGTCTTATATGATACAGAAAGAAAATAAAAGAGCATGTATAAGGGGGGAGGAGGGGGGAGTGGGTAGGGATATGGGTAAAAATGAGAATTAACTTGTGGCATATACTGGTACAAATTTCCCAATGTTATATGTGATTTTGAGATGTATATAAATTGTACCAATAAAGAATTCAATTAAAAAAAAAAGTATGTGTCTTCAATTGAAGATGAGGGACAGTAGTGTTTCTACACATTGCTCTTACCTTTTACAAAGCTTGTTTCATCCATCTTTCAGTGCCCATTACGTGCCAACCCTGATGCTAAGTACTGTGCTCTGAGAACTGCAGATGAGAAATTAGATTCTGTCTTGTCAGGTGATCTACAGGGGAGTCTCAGAACTACTGTAGCATTATTAGCCATAGTGAAGGTTACATTTGTGTTTGTTTCATTCAGCTCTGTTAGAGGTTCCAAGAAGTTTTCTCCACTGGAAGAAGTTAATATATACTGCTAGTGAATTTCTGCTTCTGATGATATTCTGCTCTCAGTCTACCAGTCTCTTTAATCCCATCCCTGCTGTCCCCCTCAGAAACACAGAGCATTTGGAAAAGGAAGGAAGGCAACTTCAATGGGTCAATATTTACTGTAATGGTATATTTTCCTGTTTTAAGATTCTGAAAATAGAAGTTTCTTGACACCAAAAAGGAGCTAAGGAGGATGAAGTAGTGTTTAGGTCCTTAAAGTTGTAGTCGTGTAAGTCCTCATCTTTTAGACATGTGAGTTCAGGGGAGGCCTACTATCCATGGGTCTCAAGTCAGAGCCCATGACAGAGGTCATAGCCTCATCACGGCCCAGCAGTTCTCAACCAGAGGTGATACTGTCTTGCAAGGGATGCATGGAAATGTCTGGAGACACTTTGGACAGGACTGGAACGAATGGTGTTACTGGGAAGTAGTGAGTAGAGGCTAGAAATGCCTCTTGCAGTGCCCACGACAGCCTTCATGAAAAAGAATGGGCCTGTTTAATTCACCACATTGTCAAAGTTGAAAACCCAATTGTAACCTGAAGATATAAGCATAATGCCTTGTAGAAAAGGTGTCAATAAGTGCTTGCTGACTGCCTGCATCACTGCACGAGTGGAAGAATGACTGAATTATATTTGCTAATATTAAGGAAAGGATTACTTCATCCATTAAATATGGTATTCAACTCTGTCCAGTTTGGAGAGAACAACTTCAAATTGGTGTGTGGAGGTCATAGAGGAAAAAAAGTGGTTTTCTTCAGCGTATTACCATTTCTTCAGTGTATTATTTGTTTTCAGGCTTATGTTCATTTATTTTCTGAGCACCTACTATGTGTCAGATACAACTTCAGATACTGTATATAACTTAAAAGCGCTGTTTCCTGTTTTCATAAAGCTTATAGCCCACTGGAGTGAAGGAAAGATTGATGTATTTATATTGATATGTGTACAGGGCTGAATCTAGAAAAAACAAATTTGTAACAAAGTCTAATTCTGTGGAACAAAACCTCTACCAACTGAGTCAAAATAAATATTTCCTCCTTTGGCTTTGGGTGTCAGGTATTGTGCTCTAGAAATGAGAAAATAACTACAATAGATAGATTTTGCCATAAAACTGAGCAGTTGATGAATAAGCCTAAGAGTGGGCCGACCCTAATGACCTTTGTTCTCAAAATAGCACCTGCAAGTAAAGAATAGAGAGCAGCCCTGCTGTAAGGCAAAGACATCTCACTTCCCAGTTCATTGGATGTTTATTCCAACCAGCATCACCAGTGGATGGTTGCAGTTGTCTTAGAGCACAGGTCCATCTCAGCAGTACGTAGCCTGTGTCAGTGTAGGGCTCAGTCAGATCCCAGTGCTCTGATATCTAAGTGGGTTCATGCCCAGGGTATGCAATGCTTTTGGTCACACATGTGGCATAGGAGCCTGGAACTGGTCTCTTCACAGTGATTATGTCCACACCAGGGTAGAATCCTGCAGGACCCAGACACAGTCTACAGGCTGTGGATGGGGTGTCTGGGATCACCCCAGCCCTGGGAAAGGGGTTAGTGGGGTGGACCACCCTTTAAAGATATTCTTTTATCGATGCCATGCAGCATACCAACTGCAGGTTTGGAACAAATCTGGGCTTGGATTGCCCTCTAATGCTGAAACGCTGGCACCATACCACAACAGGACCTGTGGCAAACCTGCACTTAGGCCACCACTTGGTGCTGAAATAGCAGAAGTGGCCACAAGCTGAAGAAATAGCCTCCTAAGAATTTCTGAAAAAATAGACACAAAGCCAGACTCAAAAGAATGGAATAAACACTTAATCGTTCACTGCCCTGATGACTTAACCCTTGAATGCCAAGCATCATGTGCTTTCAGGAAACTGTGCCCATATTGAGTGGTGCAAACTATGGTACTAGAAACTGACCACACAGTAACTGGTGTGGGTGAAATCTCAGATGGAAAATATAAAACAGCTGTTTTAAGGAAATTCACCAAATTTCAAGAAAACACATAGAAAAAATTCAGAACTTTAATAGAGAAATTTATCATAGAGATGGAAACAATTTAAAAAATTAAACAGAATGCTGGGCATGATGACTCACGCCCACCAGCAATCAGTACCACATACCACAATGCTGGGCATGGTGGCTCATGCCTGTAATTCCAGCTTTTGGGAGGCAGAAGCAGGAGGATTACTGAGTTCAAGGCTTGCCTGGGCTACATGGTGAGTTCAGGGCCAGCCTGAACTACAAAGTGAGACCCTGTCTCAAAAAAAAAAAAAATCAAGCAAATGTCCTTGAACTGAAAATACACTTAATGAAATTAAGAAATAAAGATAAAAGACATAACAGAGAATTAGCCTTTCAGCCAGAACAACTTCTAGTATGTCAAAACAAGGAACATAAGGGAGAGAGGTAAGGAACCTGACATATTTTCTCTAGGGTTTAGAAAACATGGGATTCATATGGCCACATCTCTGTGAATCTGCAAAAAAGGTGGTATTGTAAACAGCAGGAGAATTGGAATGCCACACAAATATTAGCATGGCAGTACCAGAAGTCTACAGAGTTACCCAGCATGCTGTTGGCATTGTTGTAAACAAGCAAGTTAAGGGCAAGATACTTGCCAAGAGGACTGAAATATGCACCGAGCATGTTAAGCACTCTAAGAACTTTGATAGCTTCTTGAAATGCATGGAGGAAAATTATCCAAGAAATGAGGAAGCCAAAGAGAAAGGCACCTGGGTTCAAATGAAGCGGGAGCCTGGCCTGCCCGGTGAAGCACACTGTGTGAGAACAAATGGGAATGAGCCCGAGTCACTTGGAGCCTGTTCCCTCTGAATTCATGGCACAAGCTGAGGACGTGGCTCTGCCATTCAGCTCCTCATTAGCAGCTCAGTGCTCTAGGCCATGCTTAGAAATAATCACACATCCTGAATGATAAGGATGGTTTTCTTAATCAAACAGTTGTGTGGTGCCCTGACCTCAGAGAAACAAATACTTGGAGTAGATTCTCACGTGCCTAGTCAGTTGTGTCAGGTCTTTACTCTTCAGTATTTTTCTTGCTGAGAGATGTGAAATATCCTGCAGGTGTATACCCAAGTGGCCACATATTTATGAAATATTTGTATCTGTTTGAAGAGCCTCTAAATCTGTGGGGGAAAAATGTGTCAAAATAAATGGAAGGCAGTCAGTGGCATTTCAGTTAAGTAAAAACAATTAAAAGCACCCTAAAAGAAAACTGGTTTGCTCAAAGACACAGTGCTTGAAAATGTGTAATTGGAAGAGAAAAAGAAAATTTGGAGAGGAATGAAGGAAATCTAGGGGAAACTTGAGGTGGCATAAAAGAGCAAATATTTGGGATGTGAGGGTGTAAATGGGATCTGAGAAGGGCGGAGGGTAGATAGGTTATTCAAAAACATCATAACAGAAAACTTCCCAAATCTAGAAAAGGATATTCCAATATAGGAAGGTCAAAAGTCACCAATCATATTTTCAATTACATTTATTGGTACATTTTAAATATACATTATTTTCGCATTCATCATTGAAAATTTGTACCTGTACATAATGTATCTTGATTCTTATTTTTTCCATTCCGTTGCTCTCCCTCTAGCCTCTCTACTCCCCATATACACAAGCTTTGTATTCATTTTCTCCTTTTTCCCTTCAAATATTTTCTTTCCTTTTGCTCCTCCCCCAGTTTTTCTTTCTCTTGAAACATTTTCTTCCTATTTCACAGGGCCTGTTGTACATTTTGGATCTCACTCACACTTTAAGTTTCTCACACTAGAGAAATGATATGGTATTTACACAAGTGTGTACTATTTATTTCAGCTATGAATATGGCTTCAATGTGCATCTTTTAGCTATAAATGTCTCACTTTGCCACTCTTTATGGCTAATACTCCATTTTATAAAGCAAAAAAACAAAAACCCCACGTTTTTATCCAGTCTCCAGTTGATAGTCGTTTGGGTTGTTTCCAAGATTTAGTTATTTCAAACTAAGCCACTATAAACATGAGTATGCATATGTTGCTCTGGTATGATGCTTTTAATTCTTTCGTGTATATACCTAGCAGGGGAATAGCAGGGTCCAATGGGACCTCTAATCCTAGTTTTTGAGGAAACTCTACACTGATTTCCATAGTAGTTGCACCAGTCTACATTCCCACCAACCATGGAGAAGGTTTCCTTTCTCCCCACAGCTCCGTCAGCATTTGTTACTGGTTCATTTCTTGATAGGAGCTATTCCTTCTGGGATGATATGGAATTTCTGTGTTATTCTTATATGTATCTCTTGAATTACCAGTTATATTGAACATTTCTTCATATGTTTATTTTCTGCTATTACTTCTTCATCTGAAAAGTGTCTTTATTTCAGATTTCCATTTTTTAATTGAGTCTTTAAATTTGGAAGGGCTTATTTTTTTAAGTTCTTTATAGTTCTAGATAGTAGTCTTTTGTCTAAGGGACAGCTGTTAAAACTTTTTTCCCACACTGTATGTTTTCTTTCTGCTCCTTTGGTAGTTTCTCTTGGTGTGCAGAAGATTTTTTTTTTTTTTGAGACAGGGTCTTGCTTTGTAGTTTGGGCTGGCCCTGAGCTCACTATGTAGCCCAGGCAAGCCTCGAACTCAGCAATCCTCCTGCCTCTGCCTCGCAAGGGCTGAAATGACAGGCATGAGCCACCATGCCCGGCCAGAAGCTTTTTAATAAGGTGAGATCGCAGTTGTTGATTCTTTGTGCTAGTTCCTGTACTGCTGAGATTTTGTTCATAAAGTACCACACAGATTTTTAACTTAACCATGTCTACCCCAAGACAAATCAAGATTGCTTTCAGAGCTGAAAGAAAGAATATCAAAGCAGCAAGTAAAAGGAAACAAGTAATATTTAAGGATGTCCCAGTTATTTGACAAAAGCCTTCTCAGAAGGAAACTTAGTCTCAAAGAGACGAAAGAGGGGGGAAAAACCCTGTCAGTTGATTATATCATATTCAGCAAGGCTGTATTTTATAAATGAGTGAGAGAAAAGGTCATCAGACCTGTCCTACAAGAAATAGTAAAGAAGATTTTCAAACTTAAAAGGATGTTAATGAATAAGACAAAGATATGAAGTTCACTGGTAAGAGTAACTATGCAGATAAACTGAAAACACTAATATTTTAAACATGGTCTGTAAACCGTATCTTTAGTATGAGGACTAAAATATAAAACAATGAAAGTAACAATAATGGCATTGATATGGTAAATAGTATAGAAAGATGCAAAATTGAATGTGAGCAATTCAAAATATGGGGAGGAATGAAGTGCAAGTATACTTTTATACTAGTATATTTTATTGTCTTTTCTGTCTTTCTTATTATGTTAAGAAGTTGCTATCATTTCAGAATAGCTTTATATAGCCAAAAAAGTTTCTTTGTAAACCTCATAGTAACCACAGTCATAAAATTCATAATAGACAAGCCAAAAATAGGAAGCAGGGAATCAAAACGGACTACTAGAGTAAATCACTTAACCATAGAGGAAGAATGTAAAATAGTGAGAAAATGAAGAAAAGGATCATGTTAAAATTAGGGAACAAATTATAAGATAATTATACTAAGACATCATCTACTGATAACTGCCTTAAGTGCAAGTGAATTCAATTTGCTGTTAAAATGATGTAGTGTGACTAGAGAAAAGAAAATAAATTTTTCAAGTAAAATTTTCATTTGTTGTTCAAAGTAGGTTATCAATTTATATGTACAGTTTCTAATGTTTTTATTATACATTTTTTCAAATTTATTTTTCAATAAATTTTCCTAATGAAAACAAGAGTAGCCATATTTTATTCAATAAATAGATTATAAATTTAAAGCAGTAAAATCAGACAAAGTTGGGCAATATATGATGATTAAAAGGTCAGTTTAACAAGAGGAAACAGCAATTCTAAATGTATAGGTACTCAATATCACAGCACCTAAATAGATAAGGGAAATATTAATAGAACTAAAGGAAGAAAGATTCTAATACAATAATAACAGGGGAACTTTACCCAATAGCTGTGTAATACACAATCTTTTCATTGGCGAATGGAACGTTCTCCAGGTCCCATTGTTGACCACAAAACAAGTGTCAACAAATTTTAAAAATTGAAATCATATTAAGTGTCTTTTGTGATCATGATGCAACAAAAGTAAAAGTAAATAACAAGAAAGATGTTTTTAAGAAAAACTTTAGAAGCTGTACAACTACATATAAATTGATAACCTACTTTGAACAATAAATGCATAAAGAAGGAAACATAAAATTTTTTCTCAAACAGAGCTGAGGGCTTAATTCAGTGGTTCTAGCACCTGTCTCAAAAGCACAAGGTCCCATATTCAATCCCTAGTACTGAAAAAAAAATTCAAACAAACAAAAATGGTGATATAACATGCCAAAAACCTACAGGATACAGAAAAGGCAGTACCAAGAGAGAGGTTCATGGTAACTGATACTTATATCATGTAGCAGAAAAACAATTTATTGCTACATCTCATGGAATCAGAAGATCAAGACCAAACTGAACCCAAAATCAGTAAAAAAAAAAAATTAAAAATGTAAAGGTTAGAGCAGAAATAAATGAAATACAGACTAATGAAACAAAACAAAACAAAACCCCAGTTAATGAAACACACAAAAGCAGTCAATGAAACAAAGAGCTGATTCTTTAAAAAAATAAAATGAAATAGGTCACAGATGTGTAAATATCATATGTGTTCTCTGATATGAGAAACTGAAGATGCCAATGAGTTCTAGAATGTATGATGGTTATTGTGAAAGAGAAAATATTCAAAGGGAAATGTAATGGAGGTGTGACTAATGAGGGATAAGAAAATGCAATGGTAATAAAAAAGGGAAAAACATATATTTAGGTTGGGGTTGGGTAGGGGAATGGGAAAAAATGAAAAATTGTGTCATATACGGGTACAAACTCCCAGTATCAAGTGTAGTCCTAATATGATATATATATATATATATACAATGTACCAATAAAGATAAAAATTTAAAAAATAAAATGAACAAACCTTTTCCTATACTAAGAGAAAGAGGAAGAAGAATGTAATAGCACTGGGGCTCCCTGACAGAACAGCTTCTTGACCAGTGTGAGATCCTGGTTCAATCTCCAGCGTTAGATGTACCAGGACTCTAGGAAATCAGAAGTGAAAAGGAAAACATTAAAACCAACACCCTAGAAATACGAAAGACCACTAGAGATTATCATGAAAAATTATATGCTAAAAATTTTTATAAACCACAACAAATAGAAAAATTACTAGACACATGTATCTTATTAAGAGTCATGAAAAACTAGAGAACCTGGGCTGGGGATTTAGCTCAAGTGGTACCTTGCCTACCTTGGAAGCACAATGACCCGAGTTCAATCCCTGGTACTGGAAAAAAAAACCCTACTAAATTAAAAATTAGAAAACTTGAAAATATCAATAATAAGTAAGAAAGTATCTTGCATCAAAGAAAAGCCTAGAATCACATAGCTTCACTGCTGAGTTCTACCAAACACATAGAAAATAAATAATACTTTTTAAAAAACATTCAAAAAACTTGACAGGAAAGAACTTTTCAAAATGTATTGTAATAAGCAAGAATTATTCTAATTCCAGTTCCAGAAAAGAACTTAACAATAAAGGAGAAGAAGGAGGAAGAAGAGAAAGAGAAGAAGGAAAAGATGAAGAGGAAGGAGAAGGGGAAAAGGAAGGAGAGCGGGAAAAGGAGGTGACAGTGACAATTACTACAGGCCAATTTGCTTGGTGATCACAGATTCAAACTGTGAACAAGGACACACTGAAGAGATTACTCACTGCGGTCAACTGGGATTCATTCCGAAGGATAGAAGGATAGTTCAGTGTGTGGAATTAAATAGCATGACACATTGCATTAACAGAATGAAGGCAAAAGTAATATAATCATATCAGTAGATACAGAAAATGCATTTAATGTAGTTCAACCTCTCTTCGTAATGAAAATGCTAAAGAAACTAGTTTTCTGAGAAATCTCCACACGGATCTCCACAATGGTTGCACAAGTCTGCAATCCCACCAACAGTGTAGAAGGGTTCCTTTCTCCCCACAGCCACGCCAGCATTTATCGTTGGTTGACTTTGTGATCGCAGCCATTCTTTGTGGAGTGAGGTGGAATCTCAATGTTGTTTTCATTTGCATCTCTCGAATGACCAG